>JASZXU010000299.1:0-26116 GCA_035521515.1 Phenoliferia sp. Uapishka_3 | reverse complement strand
GGCCAGCACCGTCCCTTGTCTGGACTCTGTATCTCGACGTTCGACGCCGCAAAGACCGCCAGCAGGCCAGTCATGTCGTCTTCTTCCGCCGCCCAGGCCTACATCGAGTTGATTCCAGTCTATAATGCTGGCTTTATCGTGCTTGCCTACATCATTGCGGTCGTTGGTGCATGGACAACTATAGAGCTGCTGTTGCGCAGGACCGGGGGTGCGGGTTATTGGAACGGCCTACTCCTTGTTGCAGCTGGAGTAGCGTTTGGCAGCACAGCAACGTTTGGCATGCACTTTGTACGTCACTCGTAACAACTTACACTCTCGGGACACGCTGACGTTGAGGCTCCACTCACCAACAGATCGGAAACCAGTCAGTGAGACTTACCTACCCCACCTTCGCCGATGGACGCACGGCCCCAGATCCTGTCCGCCTCTCGTACGACATTGGTTACACACTCTTATCGCTCGTAGTCGCATGTCTCTCCATGATCATCGCCTTTTCCCTCGTCGGCCTGCGCGTCACCCCTCGTTCTTGGAGCTGGCTTCGCAGAGCCCCCAAAGCCCAGGACTCAGAGTCAGGATCAGACTCAGAGTTGCCGCTGTCGGAGAGCGAGGACGCGTACAAGGAAACGAAGACGGATCTTGAAACCGAAGAGGATGATGACGGCGGAGATTTTGGACTCCACCCTGCGAAAGTTTCAACAGTGGGAGTTCTTACCATTTTGGGTGCCGGATTTTTGTGCGGAGGTGGAATTGCTGCGATGCGTCAGTTTGATCCTGTTTGGAGAATTCTGAGATGATCCTCACCCAACTTGTACTCGCCAGATTACGTTGGTCAAGTCTCCATCAACAGCGTCCCCCGCGTTACCAACACAGGCTGGATAGTCTTCCTTAGCGTCCTCATTGCCATCCTCGCCGTGTCTCTCGGTCTATACCTTCTATTCGTCATTCTTCGCCCTAAGCTCGACCATCGCTGGTACAAACGACTCGGAGTGGCAATGATCCTTGGGTTCGGTACGAGTTTGATGCATTTTGGTCAGTGTTCTTACATTGCTACACGAATCGCGTACTCATCTCGCGTGAGTATAGTCGCCCTCCTCGGCACACACTATTTCACCATGGAAGGCGACGGGGCACCGGCCTCCGGCGCCACCTCGAAGCGACTAATTAGTGAGTCAGGCCGCTGTGTAATAGTTGCATTCCGCTGACCTTGTCGGATGTTTCAGTCGCACTCGTCGCCACCGTTGGACCAGTTTGCTGTATCTCCCTCCTCGCAATCGCTATCATCGGTCAGGCCCAGGTCGTCCGGAACATGGCTCAGCGACAACGTATAATCGTCGCCGTTGCGCTCTTCGATCAACAAGGACTCATGCTCGTCCAGCCAGACGGCCTACTCCCGTCCGCGGAAATCGCCGCGCTCTCGAAAGGACCGAAAGAGGACGACGACGACGCAGGAAAATCTGGCGAGTCGTCGTCTGCGTTTGCGAGGTTCTGGGCTCCTTTCTTCCGCAAAAACCGATTGTCATTGGAAGCAATGAGCCAGAAGCTCACGAAGGACGATCCCGCCTTCATTGCGTTTTTGAGGACCTCGTGGAGCTGGAGAAGCTGGAGGCCTCAAAGCACAGGTTACCGCCCATCCACATCTATGTCAATTCTCTCAAATCGATCTTTTACCCCGAAAGGGCCCTCGGGAAATTCTTACGGCAGAAAACCGGGACTGCACCTCCCGGAGGACAACCTCAACCAGGCAATCTCGACTTTCGAGCAGGCTGCACTCGACCTTTCGAACCGGCTTTCAGGATCGCGTCAAGAACCGAAGGTCACTGGAGTTCTTTACGATGGGATTCTGAAGACGTACGCATGATTCCTGGGTTTACGGGTTCGCCAAGTACCACGCCTAACGATGCTTTCTTTCCGTTGTCCAGTGGACACTTTACTGTTTCCAGTAAAACGTCCGGAGACAACTTCACAGTGACGCAAGGTCAGATGCTCGTGCTCACTCGTCGCATCAAATCGGCCACCGAACGCGATTCCTTCCTCGAGAGGGGGTTCACCTTCGCGGAACCACAAGACGCCGCCAAGATCACTGCCGATACACTCGTCGTTCCGCAAGCGCGAGTGTTTGACTTCTTCAAAGACGTATATCGTTTCAGCCGCTTCGGAGTTGTGAGGCGCATCGAGCCAGCAAAAATTTACGTCGGAATACTCATCGTACAGGTAAGCTTTTTTTGTCTCGGAGAAATACGAGTGGAAGCATGAAAGTTGATAGTGATTCGATTCACAGGCTCTTCCAAGATCCGGCATTCGACTCGTCGTCGATAATAAGATGCACCACTCAATTCCCATCGCTGAACTCGGTAGCTTTTCCGCCCACGCTCCCATGCGAGATTCGCTCGTCAGCGCCCCCTTGAACCCCGACCTCGTCGACTCAGTGGCCCGAGGAACTCAAGACCTTGCCGGCCAAAGTCTCGCTGAGCTTGTGGAGGCTCAACATCACCTCCACCACTCCCACAACGCAACCCTCCTTCGATCTCAGATCGTAACCAGCCTCATGCCACTCCTCCATCGAACTTTGTCCCCCGAGCTTAGAGCTCATATCTACCAACGTCTCATCGTCACTCCGACCTTGATCCCTCTCCTCAACCAAACCCATTCGGCACTCGCCCCCGAATCGTACCTCGTTTGCTTGAAGGTCATCGTTCCAGCAGCCGTTGAGCTACCGGGACGACCCAACTGGCTCTCGTATGCCCTGTACAAAGCACAAAACGAGTGCGTGAACCGGGAAGCGGGTCGTGAGCTTGCGAAGCTCGTCGCCGCCGCTCGTCTACTCCCATCATCTCCCGGGCATGTCGCATGGAGGCAACCCGCGCCTGACGCCGTAGAGCCCAGATCTCAATTCGAGAGGGACCTGCCGCCGACTGGGTCAATAAACCCACAATTCTTGGTCACCGAGGCCGTCACCATCCCCCCTTACAGTGCGGACTGGGTTTTGACCGCCCTCAAAGCCAGCGCGCCACCTTCGCCGATGCCGGATTACTCTCGATCACAGAGTCGCGATACCGAAGACGACGAGGATAAATAGAGGGCCGCACCCGGCGCCTTCTCGCATCTCCCTCACCCATTAATACCCTCGCACGTGTATTTTCATATTAGAGATTCCTTCACGCAGAGTAGCACGCATCACGTATTCTCAATGTTGTAGTTCATCGCATTGCAAAAATCAGCCTAATCTTATTTCACGACTTATGAACCTTCCGACACACCGAGTTGCCAGTAGTGTTCAGACGGCCTCTTCCTGTGGGATCTTGAGCCTGTAGTGGAGTTCACGAGATCAAGGCGCCAATTAAAGTGTCGGGGGGCGACCGCTAAAGACACCTGGCTCAAAACTTTTATGGCAGGGAGCGCATCAGTTCAGAATTCAAGTGCCGGTGCATTGAAATGTTTCCAGCCCAGCCTGCTGCAGTTTCGCGTTTCGTTGGCGCCACCCTACAGTCGCGCCTCACTGTGGGCGACCTTGGTGCTACGTTTTCGAGTTGTCCCTACATGTCCTAGGATCCAAACTGCATTTCAACTAGCCTAACGTGATCAATTTAAGCTTGTGGGTCAATCCACGTGATGTGACCGTTCCACCTGAGTGACGGCAGCTTTGCGTGGTGATCGGGAATCTTTCACTCAGCTGGTGCAATCTTGTGAAAATTGGGATTTAAGACGACCCTCAAGTCACACTTCTATACCTTCAATACAGCAATGCACAGCCTTCGCGCCTTCCTGCTGCTCACCTCTGCCTTTGTCGCAAGCACATCAGCGTCGTACAGTAAATTCGAGCCATCCAGCCTGCTGGTACTTTCAGCTTGAAAACTTTACCATGGCAGGTCTTGAGCAACAGGGTTTTGGCAAAGTCCGACATTCACAACTAGTGACAACCTCCACGTCAATGAGATGTACATTATCCATCAAATGGCTTCAACGCCGTAACAACAGCACAGAGAAACGTTCATCCGTTGATCTCGGTGCTAACCAATGCTCTCCGGTAGAATGTTCGTGTTGGTAGAGAGCGGTCACCCAGGATCGCTCTTGTGCCTTCGTTTGGATCGGTATTGACGGCTGGTTTTGTTATCCTGACAGGAAGAATGGCGAAGATGTCGTCCTTGGGGGAAGCTTAGAGATACGTGGTGCGGTCGTGCCCCGCAACCCTGAGTAGTGGTTAGAGCTAGAGAGGGATGCAGACAGGGTGTGTACATACCTCAAGTCATTGTTATGAGATTAGAGCGGGTTGAGACTACCTTCCCTTGCGTTTTGTAAATAAGAAATGGTACTGACAGCTGTAGACAAAATGACGTCGAGTTCCGAACGAGAACTTTTCTGGCAAAAGCCCAGTGGATGTGTGGCGATCTGGCTTATCCAATTGATCATTCCATTACGGCACGATAGTCCTATTAGGGTCCATGAAGTACTTGACGACGTCATCCGTGACAGCCGCCTTCCTCTAGAAAGATTGGGAAATAAAATAGAGTCAGTTTTGTACGGGAGCGACACGAAGTTTTCGCCGTACCTCTTGAAAGTCCTTCACGAATTGCTGGATCAAGACAATAGTCTTGGCCTTCAGGTCCCCGGTCGTGAGAGTTCCAGTGCGGTAGTCCTGGTAAGAAAGCAAGGCACGTCAGCGCGGAAATAGCAAAGACAGCGCCAGGAATCCGACGGACCTGCTCAATCTTGGCAAGCTCCTCGTCGTCCTCGAGGAAGAAAGTCAAGTATTGGTACGCGACATCCACATCAGGATTTCCACCCTTTTCCCTGTGCTCCTCGAGCGTAGCTCCTCCGCCTGAGAACGCATATTTGTTGATCTTGTCCTTGATTTTCTTTTGCGTATCCGTCATAAAGATGCTCGTCGAATCAACGCTAGCCGACATTTTGCTCTGCGCGCCGAGGAGTGACGGAATGAACTTGGCGTGAATCAAAGCTGGTTTTTTGTACCGCAATTTTTGGGCCGCTTCGCGAGTAAGTCGGAAATATGGGTCTTGATCGATGGCGCAGGGAATAAGGCAGGGGATGTCGGTCTTGGTGCCAAAGATTTGGGGGAAGGAGTTGGAGAAAGACGGAGTAGCTTGAATAGCGACAAAATGCCACTTTCCGATGTTGTCACTGCGTTGAGGAATGTCAATCTTGCAGTCTTTGAGACAAGCCAGATGCCGAAGCAGAGAAGGGTACGCACCCAAGGTCGAATCCGAAGGTCTGTTGAGATTGACGTGCGGTGATGCAGCTGGAAACGCGAACAACGTTGCGGTAGAAGGCACCACTGGCGATCCGCAAAGAAGGGAAAGAAGGAGGCAAAGTATTTGTCAGCTACCATACCTGCTGAAAGGAAAGTGTGTAGCTCACCCGACATAGTCGAGGTCTGAGAAAATGAAAGTCTTTTCCTTGTCAAAGCCACAGGCGATAACGTCCCTGGCGTTCTGGTAGGCATACCCGTTGCACTGTTCAAGTTTGAGGTCTGGCTTGAAGAGGAATTTTTCGTCGTCTGAACAAAGCAGTAAACAATGTGAGCCAGCGAGACTTGTAGTGGCGGGGCAGGAATGAACAAACCGGTGAGCTGAATTACGAGTGGTACGTTGAAGACCTTTTGAAGCCACTGAGTGAAGACAAAAGGGATCATGTGGCCGAGATGGAAGCTGTCGCTGCTTGGTCCGCGACCAGTGTAAAGGTAAAACGGCTTCTTCTGCTCATATCGGTCCAGAATTTGATCGAACTCGCTAGCAAAAGTGAAAGTGATCAATTTGGGCGTGGTATCAAAAGTGGCAACTCAAGTAGACCAACCGATGAGAGAAGAAGGTGCCGCGTCGAAGAAGCAGGTGCGGCTTGTGGCCGGTAAGTTTCTCAAACCTTGCGAGAAGTTCGGCAGAGATGGGCTTGGTACCGAATTGGTCGATGAGCTTGTTGTAGTCGATAGCAACCTAAAAGTGAAAAGGGAGATGCCGAAGAGGAAGGTGGGGACAAGGCAAAGGGCATAAATAATGGAAACCAATGATTGCACAAACTTGCACGGATAATTTGGATGGCAACGAAGGTCGAGAGGAGGATATGGAGATGGATCAAGCGGAAGATGAAGCAAGCGACGAAGGTATGGAGGATGGTGGGGTGTGAAGAGCGCTAACGCACTTGCTTTCCCTCGACGGTCGCACCCTGAACGTCCCAAGGCGTAACGACCTGAGCACCTGCCTGCTCTCCCTCGGTGGCTTCTCCTTGTGCCTCAACTTCTACATCGGTAGAGTTTCGCGAGTGTCCCTCGGTGCGTTCCCTGGCGAAATCAAGTGGGAATGGGGCGCAAGGTGGATGGATAAGCGCAGTTTTCAAAGCGGGAACCAGGAATGAGAGAGATATGCACGCACACTGGAATGGGAGTCGTGGCGCCGTCTGCCTTTGCGTTGGCGCGAGAGATGCGTTCGGGGATGCCCAACTCTAAGCTGGAGAGCGCGTTCGCGACTGCCTCCTGAGCGCGGTCCGATTCACGCTTGCGGTCTGCGAGCGTGAGAGCTGCGTCAAGGAAGAGATTGTAAGAAACAGGTTAGTGAATGTTGCCGTGCCCCTGGGGGTGAGTCAGAGCGCCCGCACGTGGCTAGCTATCCGTGGGCGCTGAAGACGCAGAGGAGCAAATGAGGGAGATGTAGCGGGCGAGGCTCACCTTCTGGCTCGTCGAGGTCGAGGTCGCCAATTTTCTGGTTGATGCCGGCAGTAGCAGCGTCCGACTTGTCCTTTGTGGAGGCAGCGGTGATGGCAGAGGGCGGTGGGAGGTCTGCAGCTGCGAGACTGAGGCTAAGGTCTGACGGAGTGCGCTTGATTGAGCCAGAGCGAGCGTGAAGGCCGCCTGACATGTTTGCGAGAGGTTTGCTGGTACTAGGCAGGTGTGCTCTTCAATGTGGTTATAGTCATTCGGACGTCGATCTATTTTTCGACATCTCAATCGGTGGATGCACCCGGCCCGCCTTGCGTTGAACGTTGAATGCCGGCCCAGACTCCCTGCTTCTCGCAGCTCCGAACTCGTGGCAGAAAACGACCATAACGACACAGGCGACGGAACTGGTATCACTGATGTGTGCTGGGCAAATGCAATAGGCGAAAGAGAGAGCCAGAGGGGAAAGGACGCTCCGAGACCGCTCGACTCGCCCGCATCAATACACACTCGCTGCAACAGCTGACAGCCGGCCACACAACCTACTTCACGTCGCCTGTTCAGAGTCTAACCTCCAGAGCACTACCTCCTTCGACGTTCACCCACTCAATCGTTCTTTTCCTACCGTTGGCTGCCTCCCAACCGAGCGAAAGCACAGCTGTCCCGGAACCCAGCTCGGTCTTCTGCGCCACGATCGACCTGAGCTCACCCTTTCGCTCATCAGCGCCTCAATTCGACCCTTGCTATCTCGACGTCACCACCACTCCATTCGATTCTCCCCACCCCAGGACCTCGAGATACAGTCATGCCGTCCGGCAATGTACCCTCCTCACCCGCGTCTTCCACTGCGTCATCCGTTCGCTTTCCCCACCATTCTCTCGCCTCCAGCACAACTTCACTACCCATACAATCTCAGCCTCAGCACCATAGCCATCATCACAAGCCAAAGTCTATTCAGAGAGCAGAAGCGAGGCTGGGAGTAACTACCGATTATCAGGATCTTAGCTTGCATAGCGCGGCGGCGAATGGGAACTTGGGTTAGTCTCCAGCGTATTTCGGCTGGGCTATCTTGAGACGTGTGAGGCGAGTGGTGGGACGCGCTGTAGTATAAAGTACTGGCTGGCGACATCTCATATTTACTGCTGAGGGGCGGAGGCACCGAGAGGACGACAGTGGCGAGGCATCCTCAAAAGAGGACAGGCGTGAGCGCTAAACATTTTCTGACCCTCTTTTATGCTATCAGGACTAGTCAAGTATGCTCTTATGAATGGGCAACCCGTGAATTCAGTTCTCAATGGCGTCCTTCCGTTACACGCCGCTGCAAGTTCCGGCAGTGAGGCGACCGTCAAAATGCTCATAGAGTACGGAGCAGACGTCAACTCGCCTAGGTGAGAGTGGTTCTCTCAGCCCCTCCTCCATCCATACTGATATATACGGCGCGCTCAGGTTACCGAGACGTTATAGTAATGATCGAAGCCGAAGCTCTGGCATTGCCGTAGGCACAGCCGGTGCACAGATTTCTTTTGATATCTTTCCCGATGTCAAATCAAGCTAACGGCCAATCAAACAACTACTTCAGGGTCTACTCCTCTGCACTTCGCGGCAGCTAACGGTCACACCACCATCATTACCCTCCTACTCTCGATGGGCGCGAACCCGACAGCCGTCGAAAAGTACGGTCTAACTCCCGAAGCAATCGCTCTGCAAAAGGGCCACGTAGAAGCAGCCGAGCTTTTAAGAAACTGGGTCCAGGAGGAAGCAGATAACGATGCCGCCTCCAGCTCTGGGGTTTCTGTCACCTCATCGGCTTCGAGACGTCGACTGCACCCTCAACGGTCTTTTGATGCCCTGGCACTGAAAGTATCGCAGCACGCTTCGAACCCACATCTCCACCTGCACAATTCGTCCACATCCTCCCTCGCCTCTTCATCACACACGCCGCCACCGATTACAACGACGTTTGGGCGGCGCATCTCTACCTCGAGTCATCTCCTCGAGTCTGGCTCTCATCGAAGGCCAAGTCTCCCGGCTGTCTTGGAGAAAGCTGTCCACCCTGCCGCCGTACTCAAGCATGCGCTTGGGATTTCCTCTCTTCGACGGGGAAGCGAAGGTCAACACCAGGCTCGTGGTGCCAGTAACATCGGCACGCCCATGTCGGGCTTCTGGGCGCATTCTGCGGAGGAGTTCGAGCAGGAAGTCGATGATCCGGCCTTAGGTCCAGTGAGTAGTAAGGCATCGAGGCGAAAGAGTGAGGACTTCGATCAGTCCTCAAGGTCTGCCAGCCTTGTGCGTTCGCGCTCTCACGCCCCAGGCCACGACCTACCCTCCACTGCGCCTCCCACCAGAACGAGATTCTTTCCCACCGACATTACAGGCGGAGATCCTCGTTCGGCGAGAATAGTGAGGACCACATCTATTGGTTCCGCGACTTCAGCCTCGTCTGCGAACAACTTTTATCGACCACGGCAGTCCAGTCAGCTGAGTCGTCGCCCGTCGATGAGCCCAGGCTCTGTCGCTTCTGGACAAACTGGGAAAGTCTTTGTCGAAGAGGAGGACGAGGAGCATGCAGAAGGGGAAGAAAGTGCGGACGATTCACGGCCACGAGTAAGCAGAGCTCCGACAATGTCAAGGACGCCTTCGGCGAGGCGTCTTCCTGGCGCCCCCATCGCGTCGCAGCTCCGCACTGCTGTAGTTCAGCGACGTAGCAGTGTAGCGAGTAGCGCTTTTTCGCTCAACACAGCGTCATCTTCGAGAGCCGGGTCGTCGCTTGGAACATCAGAGACGGATCCGAAAGTTCCTTTGATGGACAGTGACGATTCCAAACTTGACCAGGAGATGGGAGGCCTCGCGATGAGCGCTGACGACGAGACGAACAACGAAACGATTAAGGCTTCGCGGCGATCAGGATCGGGAACTATCACAAATCGTGACAGAGCGAGCAGTGTCAACTCGAGCTCCTCTTTGCAACCGACTTCCTCTTCCACACAATCAAAAGTGACACTCGCTGCACCAGTCCAATACCCAAATCCTCCTCTCATCGACGGAAACTCGAACGCCGAGCTAGTACCTTTCCGCAAAGCCGAAACTCGGTCAAGTCGAAGCAACTCTGCTGGAACCGATGGGCGATTCTCCTCCTCGCCAGCCTCTTCCTACTCTGGTCCTGGAACCCTCTCTACATATGCTCCTTCCAATTCGACCGTCGCGACATCAGTCGCACCTAGCTCTCCGAATCCTGGTAGTCAGCACTTTGCGCGCAAGCCTCTACTCTCACCGCTGTACGAGCACCGAGGAGGAAAGTCCGACAGCGGAACAGCAAATTCGGCTTCACTGGCTGTGACAACCAGCGAGCAGGCGAGGCGGAACGTCCGGAGGGCGGAGCAAGACTTGCTGGCCTTTGACCTGAAGTCAGATGAGCGGTCGTTGTCTCAACAGCTCGCAGCTTATGGCCAGAGCTTGTCGCTCGAAAGAAAGTTGAAGGCGTCCGAGGCGGCTTCTGGTAGTAAGGCCTACGTGTGGGAAACGTTGGGTAAGGATGGGAAGCGTGTGGTCACTCCGGTTAGTAATGGTGGTCAGGAAGGTATTTTTTTTCCTCCAGATTCCGGTTCTTCCCATGCGGTATTGATTTCCGGCCTTCTGCTTCTCCAGGTTACCATGTTACCTCAGCCCCTATTCATAAGTCCACTAAGCACGCCGACGATCTCGCCAAAGTCGTCGCTCCTCAGTGGCGCGCCGTACCATCTCAAGATCGACTCATGCCCCCACCACCTCCTGGACGACGGAGTGTCAGCCCTTCGCAATCTCCACAATCGCTCGGAAACTCTCCCTCGAGGCGATCCAAAGACTCCAAAGACTCGAGTTCGTTGTCGCCTACGATCCTAAACAGCACCCACTCTGCCGCAACGACTCGAGCCTCCTCTCCAAGCTCAACTGCCAGTTCAACCGCCGTCTACCCGGGTCCTGGTGGCGTTTCGTACGTGGAGGTCGCGCCACACACCACGACTCCAAAGCGATCCTCCAAAACCGGCACTCGCTCTGAGAGGGGACATTCCCAGAAGGGCGGCTCCGTGACCAGTTCGAAAGATCAGGTTCTGATTGACGCGGCGGAGCAAGCGAGGATACAAAGTGCCATACCCTCGGCACAGCTGACCGCCGCAAAGCCAAAGAAAGGTGGAGGTTTCGCGAGGCGCTTGCTTTCCTCGGTCAAGGGTCGGGAGTAATTCCCTACCTTCCAAAATCTCCCTATCTCAGCGTATTACCCTTTACCCACTCATGTCGTTGTTCTCCGCTCTCAACCACATTGCACTTCCTAGATACCCACAACCTACCCACTGTTGCGATATCCCTTTTGTTTTCCCCCAATGCCGCTCAGAAGATAGTGACACTACCCTGTAAATTCGAAACGAACCATAACGAGGAAAGTTTCGGACTCATTGGGTGAGAAGTTCGAAGTTTGTTGGCGAAGTTCGACCTTTTCGGGGATGCGCAACGCCGCTGCGGGTGCTGTGCTGAGGCACTCAAGTTCTGCCCACTCAGGCGTACCCCGCTTGCGCGCCCTCCGTGATCTTACTTTCTCTCCTTGTCCTCTCATGGTGTCTTCCACACCCTCTTTTCACGTGGCTTTGCCGACGCCACTTACACACCCGGCTGGGTCGAGGGGCGCCAGCGTTCAGACGAATCGCATACGACAGTCACGCACAAATTGGGAGCCAACCAACACTTCTCTGACAGCTCTCCAGCCTGTATCAAACGTGAGTTGTGATTTGTTGTCGCATTGTGAGATAATCGGACGCTGATGAGCGCATGCATACAGCTCGGCGAGGCGGGCCTCTCCTTTTCCGATTCAAGACCCTCTCCCTCTGAATCATCTCGTTTTGCGGGCAATGCAACCCCACCTGCATCCACGTCGGCGACCAGCGCCCTTCGGCTACAGTCACTCGCCGCTATGCTTTCACGGGCACTTGCCGCGGACCTAGACGCGGACCAGAACGCTTCGGATGCGGCTCTTGCTTCGGGAGCGAACACAGCTGAATGGCGGCGGTTTGAGTGTGAGGTGAGCGGTAGGGGCGGGGAGGAAGAGGTTGTTGTCGATGGCCGCGAAGGGAGCGACGAACCTTGGTGCGATGATGAACAAAACCTACGTCTTGGACGGGTGGATAGGAACGGCACGTTCGTAGCGGAGCCGCCGAAAATAAGGCGGATTGGGGATCTTGTAGGCCGCTGATGGGTTGGCGAGCGATAGATTGGCGTCCAACTCATGGCGCATGGCTCCCAACTTTTTCGAACTTCCTTGCCCATGATTTTTTGGTAGAATATTTGTTATAGTAGTAAAGTATCTGGCACTAAATATATAGACCATTGATTCAGTGACGTTCACCTACCTTGCTCTGGCAAGGAATTGAGGAATTTAAGCTTTCGCAAAGGCGTCACAGAGCGCTGATTGACTTGAAAGACGCGAATAGTTTCGAGCTAATGTAGTATACTCACAAAACGCTGATTCTGCAGCCTAAAGCATCACCTTTGTGCCTCACTTCTACCTCTGCTGGAGTAAAATGGTCGCCACCGTCAGGGTGGACAATCGAGCCAACCAAATGCAACTGCCCTCCCAAGTAGGCCTTCCTAGCCCTTCTACAAGCCAACAAACGTTTTCACATGCACATCGACACTCAGTAAACGCAATTTGTACCACACGTGGAGTTCTCTACCCCTTCGGTATGAAGACAAACCCCCACAACACTCCGCGACCATTCTGCTTCTGCTGAGCTTGTAGTCGTGTGGAATTGACATGATAGATTTTGAGCCATTCGAGTGCTGTTGCTCTGGTGACCCACCGATTTTTCCACATCATCCACGCTTCCGCGAAATTCAGTGGACTTCGGTTGGACGTGCTCAAACGGTGCCCTGAAAGAATCATCTCCGCGAGCAAGGGGTCCATTCCTACCTGTCTCAATATTGTAGGGAAACATACATTTATCCCATGTGTTACCTATGCAAGACATTGTCTCGATGCGCTTGAATGAATGATGCCAAATACCGGTCCAAGCTGGAGGCGGTCAAACGGTTGCGATGGGTCCTTCCCTTTCTCCCGACCAGCGAATTCGTTGGCAGCTACCCAGAACGATGAATCTATCATCCCTTATTCCACTCAACAAAGTCCTCGGGTGAGTCTAACCAGTTCCTCCCTTGACGGCCTTCATCTCCTGCTAGTCTTGCTCGTGGGTGCGAAGCGACCTGAGCTCATCGGTTGTGATTCACAGCACGTTACTTATCGGGAGCTGGCTGAATTCAGTGCTCTTCGTGGTTGAATGTCGGAGTCTTTGGAGGTACTGGACGAAGAAAAACAAGACGGACTCATTGTTGGTTCGAACGGTTTTGGGAGTCGCGTTCGTCGCCGATTGTTTAGGGACGGGAGTTATTTATGCTTGCGTTTACCTCGTAAGCCTTCACTCTTTCATTTCAAAACAAGGGTAAAGAAGTGCTGATGGAGCCTTGCTGGTAAAGTATGTGGTCACCCATTGTAAGTGGAGAGAGATCTCCCACTGAAGAATGAGAAGCGCTAAAAACTTTTCAGGGGGCGACATCTTATATCTCGAAAATGAGCCTGTTCAGTTCCCAATATTTATCGTGTCCACCGCCACAACCTCTTGTATCGTGCAATTCTATCTATCAAACAGAGCTTGTCGACTGTGCGTACTGTTCACGGCTTAGGTTCGAGGCTGAACAATGACTAACAGGCGTGCTTCACAGTATACCCAACCGAATCGCTCGAATGATCACCAACATTATTTTGTGCAGCATGAATCTGGTTGGAGTCAGTACTATTCCGTCTCAGGCCAAATCCCTTCCAATGAGTGACTGACTTGCACACGCAGACGGGCGGTGGCTTGTGGGTTTGCGTATCGTTCATTCGCTTCAAACACTACACGGACCGTTTCAAGCTTCTCCCTCCTGCACAACTTTCCATAATCTTCACATTCGTGGTTGACATCGCCATCACCTTGGTTTTTTTGTCCCAGCTATACCGACTTCGAGTCGCGTACAAGGCCAATGGGCTCAGCAGGTGCGAGGAAGGCTTGTAAGTTGGCGCCGAAGTCTGCAAGACGCTGACTTGGCTTTCATGCCAGTCCTGTTGGGGGAATTATCAACAGGCTAGCAATTGGATCGATACAAACAGGAATATTCACTGTCATAGTTGCTCTTGCTTCTCTCATATCCTTCCTACATGATCACGACTCTAATTGTGAGTGAGGATCTTGCGGAATTTGAGCCAAGTCAATATAATGAGAAAACTTATCTAAATCGCTCACAGTGCCTCAGGTGCGGCGTCCTTTCCCAGCATTGACCTCCGCCGCAGCGATATGAGCTGAACTGTCTCTTCTCTAGATGTTCGCATTCTGTCTTGGGAGGCTATATACTAGTAAGCTGGCACACTGCATCGAGCTGCAAGGTACTGATATTTTTTCCTCGCCAGTCTCAATGCTGTCGAACATGAATGCGAGCGAGGGATCACAAGGCACGGTGAGCGGTGGTGGAAGTGGGACGAAGACGAGCTCTGGAGCTGGAGGCAGGTCCGGTGGAAGTGGAAACCAAAGCTGGTCGAAGCGAATCTCGCTCCCGCTTCATCGAGTGACTGGTGATGGCAGTGACATCGTTACGCGAGTCGATGAACCGGGGACTTCAATTCACCTGGAAAATCTTCGAGTGAGTCCAGCTTCACCACTCAGGTCGGAACGAGAATGCTCACCATGGTTTGACAGGCCGAAGCGGATGCCGATGACGCTGAAAAAGGTGAAACGACTCTGTGAAGAGAAGGAGAGAATGCCGGTTATTGTACACAATTGGCGGGACATGCGGCGATTTGAGTCGCTTTCTCCATATATATTCTGAAGAAAAGTCATAGCACTTTTTCTCAAAGTCGGGATTCATCTTCACGGACCCATCTCGACGTCGAGCCCGCCCGAAGCTCCGCCCCACGATCCCATCATATCTGACAGCTCGCTCAGCCTGCCCAAGCAGCATTTGGTCAGTTTCCTTACACCTGGCCTCCCTCAAATTCAAGCCAAAACCTAGAAGACGCACTCATCCTGACTACCCTTGTCAACCTCCTTCATGACCCTCCACTCTTCAATGAAAGCCTCCGGACCGATCGTCTCCGCCGTGAAGTCCGCCAGAACCTCCCTCAATCGAATGAGCTCCGACTGATAGCTCGAAAAGAGGTTCGAAACATGGGTCAGGGCCTCTCGCGGATTCAGACCATGTTGTAGTGCGGTCCCAGGTTCTGCCAGATAGACATCTGCTTGAAACAACAGCGAATTCAAGCTCTCGACGTCCCGCTCCATCTTTCCCAAGTCGTCTCGAACTCCCGACAGCCCTTCCTCTATCGTTTCTTGCACTTTGACCATCCCTGTTCATGCGCGAACGAGCTGTTAATATGTTGCGAGCTGAACTGCCGGTATTGATAGGTACTGACCACGTTCTTTTATGCCCCCACCTGGTCTTGAGCGAGTTGAAGGAGTGTTTGGGAGGGATAAAAGGTTTGCGAGTTGATTGTAGGATGAGGCAACGGATTGAACAGAGTTGAGTGACGAGGCGTGGTGCGAGTTGAATGCAGTCGAAAGTGAGTCGGCATGGTGAAGCAATGTTCCCAATGTCGTGTTGGATCCAATCTGTGACATGATGATGTTGGGCGGGGCGGGGCGTGCGGCAGGAGAGCTGGTCAGTCCGACGAGAGCGCAAAGTGAAGTGCGCCACTAAAACAGAAGGACGGGGTCGTCTATGATTTTCGCGAGAAATTGTGGGTCATGTTCTTCTATTCTAGAAGCAGACCTTTAAGAAAAATCACATATGGGAGTACATGTCCCTCAGACGCCTTGGGCAACTACAGAAGAGGTTGAGCAAGGTTGAGCGTCGCGTCTGTGCCATCCGTCGAGTTTTCAGGAATAGGCGGCTAGCTTGCCAACCTTCAATATTTCTGTAGCTTCTCTTTCCTTTTCGAAACTGGAACTTGAACGTTCGCGGCCTATTCGCACCCTTTTTAGATCATGAAATGAGAGCGGCGCTTCACTCTCAGTTTCTCGTCGTCGCATCCTTTATCAATCCCATCCCGGTTTGCGGGCGTTCTATAGTTTCCAGTCTACCAGCTCAACCAGCGCCTTCACGAACAGCTCCAGCCCAACTCGGTCCTCCTCATCAAACCCTCCCAGGCGCTCACAGTCAACATCCAACACTCCAATCGCAATTTCAACCTCTCCTACTTTGACCAAGATGGGAACGACAATCTCGGACCGAGTCACTCCATCACAAGCAATGTGGCCTGGCATTTTGTCCTATCATTCGGAAGGGCACGTTAGCTTGGCGACTGAGGGTAAGAAAGGACTGGGTTTGTGAAACGAACGACGTCTGGGACAAGCACCGTGGCTTTGGCGACGAAAGAAGATGCACAGACTCCGAGTGCTCGATTTGACTGGAGAGTCACGCTCAGGCAAGCTGGTCGTCCTGCAAAGAAGTGGGCCGTCAGTTCCTGCGAAGTCAGGTAGTGCGATGCATGAGAGTGGCGCACCTTGAAAGGGGCCCAGAAGAAGAGACGCCGGCGGTACCTCGCGGTCAAAAGGTGTAGTGGACGAAGGGAAAAGGTCAGGATGCATGTAGAAGCCTGTCAGATCATTGTCAGCCTATCCATCAGCACCCCGTACACAAGAGCAGCTCCGAGACTAACCACTCCAATTTACCCTCTTGCCATCCCGCTTTCCCCACTCTTTCTTATTCTCAAAGCTGCCATACATCAAAGCACTCGCATTTGAAAGCGCTGTCACCCAATCGCATTTGCCTGGTGAGAGGAGATGTTGAAGAGTGTGGGTTATGTGCGAGTAGAAGTCGGCTTTCGTGACGACCTCAGCTGGGATTGCCAACGAGTCGGCATGTGTGGACATTCCTGGTACACAGCGAACAATGATGGGCGATGTCAAGATTGGGTCAGACTATTTGCCGACCTCGTGTGATGTTCGGTTTGAAGACAACAAAACCGCAACGGTTCGGACCATGCGGCAGCGAGCGGACAAAATTTGGCAAAATTAAGCTGTAATTATTGATTGCAGTGTATTTGTTGCTCGCGCACCGTCATCAGCATGTCGCACGACGGAGATGGAGTTGAGCCACTCTCAGACACGGCAGTGGCATTTCTCGCACTCCTTTCGCCTCAGCAACCAGCCAGATCCCACGCCCAACTCACAGCAAGGCTCGACTCGCTTCGCAAGGTGCGCGCGCACCTCCTGTCGAACAGTTTACGCGCCTCGAAAGATGCGCGAGGACACATCTTCACGGCACGAATGTGGCAATGGTAGTCAAGGGACTTTCCGCGAGGATCACGGTGGCCACGGGCCGGCATAGGGCGCGAATGCGATTGTGCACCGTAGACAACATTGGGCTCGGACCCCGCGTCGCAAGTTCAATTGCTGACCTTGATATTTATTTTTTAGCTTATACTCCTCGAAAGCATTCCTCAAGCACCACATGAAGCAGCTATAATTCGCCCGCTAGCCTGGAAGCTTCTTTTACGTCTTCACCTTCCACCGCCAGATGACTTTGGCGTCCCCGACATACACCCGTTGTTAGGTTCGTTCTCGACCCACAAATTGATTAAGGTGTGGCTGCTCACCGCACTGGCGCTTCTATCAGAGGCAGAGAGCTACTACCAGCTACTTTTAAAACCGCCCTCACCGATGTATCAAAAGATTTCAAACGACACTTTTCGAACACTTGCCACCGACCGCGAGTTTCGAGAAAAAGTTGGGGAGGAAAGGCTCATCAGATGCCTCGAGGCATTCGTATGGAGACAATTGGGTAACATATGATAACTCGATATCGATAGGAAAGTACTCAGTCTCCAGTGGGCCTTCGCAGGGACCGCTTCAAATCGACAACCTACGGAACGACCGCCGCCAATCGACCCAGGAACGCCATACGTTCAGGGAATGGTGCGTTCAGGGTTTCAAGCTTCGGAATACTGTTTCAGAAATTGACGTTTGTCATTCAGAACGTCCTAGCCGCGCCTTTCCTCTACGTCCTCCCCACACAACTAGAAGCCTTTGCGTGCTTCTGCACCTTTATAGAAGTTCAAGCTCCTCGCTACGTCCGTCCAACACTAGAAGGTGTTCATGCTGGTCTCCACGTTCGTCCAATCTTTTGCCCCTCTCTCTCTCTTAGCACTATTTCCGCGCTTACATACACTTTCTCGCAGCTCGTTGACCTCGCGCTCGAGACGTTGGATCCAGCTCTGTACAAGCATTTACTCGCGTCGAATCTCACCGCCGAGATATACGCGTTCCCGTCCATTCTTACTTTTTGCGCTTGCACACCGCCCCTTGATGAGGTTCTTGAGCTTTGGGACTTTTTACTTGCTTGGGGTGTCGGGCTCAACGCAAGTCGCTTGTTCTTTCTCTTCCCAATGCGAACAGAACCACCACTCACTTTTGCGAATAATTTTCAGGTCCTCGCTGTGGTCTCGCAGCTCTTCATAATGCGAGACGACCTCCTCGCTACCCTCTCGTAAGTGTATTTTCACGTCCCCAAATGTAGGACTGGCCAAAAGCTGAGTCGCCATCGAGCAGCCCGATGAAGCTCCTCCGAACTTTCCCACCGCTCAAGACTCGCGAGATAATTCCTTTGACGGTGCAGTTCGTCGCCGACCTTCCGTCTGATCTCTATTCCGCTATAATACGCCATCCGTGGGATGACGCAGCCGTCATGACCCGGTAGCTTATGGTAATAGTTGTGCTTCTTCGATACACAAGTGTTGTTTTGATGCTGATCTTACGGAGTTGTAACCTCTTCACTTGTTCGCGG
This sequence comes from Phenoliferia sp. Uapishka_3, assembly GCA_035521515.1. NCBI lineage: Eukaryota > Fungi > Basidiomycota > Microbotryomycetes > Kriegeriales > Kriegeriaceae > Phenoliferia > Phenoliferia sp. Uapishka_3. The sequence continues at coordinate 7,617 of JASZXU010000299.1, read as the reverse complement.
CGTCTGCACATCCCAGTCAATCCCAGTAGTGGTCTTTCCATTTGCTAGCCCGTACTTCAAATAAGAATTACATATACGCTGACATCGTCTCGCCTGCTTCCAGTTCAAACCACCGAGGACGCTGACGACCGTTGCGGCCTGCGCCACCGTAAAATTTCCTGCAGTCGGCGATCTGCCACCGGGTGATAAAAACTCGCGACCTCCAGCCCCCGCACGAACCAATTGAGTTCTAGTTCAGATACTTCAAGATCTCGCGTCGGAGGTCCCGGGTTTTCGCCCCATCGCTGTACGACGAAGGACGTCCTGTTTTGAGGTGTCTTCACAATCAGTCAAACGAAAAGCTTCCAAATGAGTTGTCTCACCAGTCCGGCAGTAACTCGAGTTGTACGGCTAGGTGATAAACCTATGAAGCGCTTCAGTGTGGAGAGACCTGGTGATAAGCGTGTTCGTTACCATGTGTCTGTCGTGCGAGCTGATATCTGCGGGAGAAAGACGTTAGCGTTGAGAGCAGGTGAAGCGAGCTTAGGCTTACAAAGCTGAGAGTAAAACCTGTTAGAAAACAAAATCAATTTGCTTGTAAGAGATTTGAACGGCAAGACGAACGCGACAAGTTTCAGTGATTTCCTGACCCTGCGGCAAGCAGAGGACACGATTTGATTAGGGTTATTCCCGCTCGGCGATGTGACCAAAATGTCTTGCCTGCGGTCTGATTCAATGAGCAGAATGTCGCCAGTTTCGCCGGTATCTCCTGCTTCCCGCGAAGCTGCCACCCTCTCTCGAATGAGTACATGGAGCAGGTATGTTACATCCATGACGTCCCTGTCTAGTCGAGTATCGAACCTGAGGTCTGTTGAATAACAACGCAATCAATTGGCCGGCTTGCAGCACGTGAAACGACGAAACACCAACGCAGGTCGGCGCAGGCTTCCGATTGACACCCTGGCGGGACGTAAGTCATATTCACGAGGACCTGCTGAATCCTTTGTACAGCAGTGTGGACTTGATCAATTCCGAACCTACCAGAAATTACGTGACGTGAGTGAAAAACGTCGTAGCGTTCGAAAAATTACTTCACTGACCAAAGGCGGTAGACATCTTTTGCGGTGGAGGATAAGGGCGAAGGCGTCAAACGGTCTGAAAGGCTGAAATAAGTAGACAAAGGTATATTCGTGATGGACTATGCTTACACGTTGCGGCATTTGCAAACTCTCGTTGCAAAGTGGCCAGCCAACATGCGAGGATAGTCGTCGAGCTGATCAAAGTTTCGTGAGATACAACAGATTCTGCTTCAGCAGATGGCAGGTACTGATCCAAAATCGCGCGGAGAACATCGGTAGACAAGTCTGGGATGTTTGGCGCGAGGATGGAAAAATAGGTCGAAAGGTCTTTTGTCGTGATGAGGGGGGGTAATTGAGCGTAGGCGCTGTGTATGTATGAACCGGTCAGCTACAGCGTCGGCGAGTTTTATCAAGGGAAACGGGAGCGTGAGGACGAGCTCACCAAATGATGGCGTCTGCGATCTACGCGCAGCCCTTGCAATCAGCTTGAGTTATTCGAATTTTTTGTCAAAAGGGCTCACAAACAACGGCAGGCCAAGTCGAATAACCGATTCATGGTCGCCATCGACTGGGGCCGAATCCAGCAGATCCTTGAAAAGGCCAATGGCGAATCGGAGAAGATGGCGAGAATGTTTAGGTACGATCTCATCGACTATAGAGGACCAGATCAAGTCAGCGAAACATTCGGATTCAGTAAGGTAAACCAATTTACACATTGCCATTTGGAGTTGTACGAGAAGGGTTTCGAGGTTTAGAAGTGTAGAAACCCTTCATGTTGGAGTGCATCAGTGAGATTCTTAATAGCATGCAGCAAACCGACTGAGTTCTCAGCTTACATCGCGATGTTCTTCTGAAAGCAAAGATCGTGTGAACGCTGAGCCATTACCACGCAAGCTTTCTGACGCCTGAGCCCAGCTTCCAACCCGATTGATGTGGGTGGGTATTCTTCGTTTAGCGAACCACCTGGGATACCAAGAAGCGCCGAATGTGGAGAAGCCCGAGCGCCCATCGCACAGAAACCAGCCACCGCGACCTATGAAACATCACAAGCTACGAGTCAGCGTTCCTCGCAAACCGAGACCGAAACTCGTCTCATTTGTCAGTCTCACCTGATGAGCTGGATCTAGATCCTCGAGATTTTCGCGGAGCTCATGGAGTCGCGCGTGCCAAGGTTCGAAAACGGGAAGGTAGGCACAACATGAGGTGAAAAAAGCTGTAGGCAATAGAAGTCAGGATTCGAGGTGAATAATATCAGTATTAGTCTAATAGTATATGGACTAACAGTCAATTAAATGTATTGACAGACTTCGCGCCATCTCGGATTTTGCAAGTCGCCAATCCACGGAATTTTCTGAGTTCAGATATTCTCTGAGGACACTTTCCTGCTCGGGCGTTTCGACAACGCTGTGATAGATTGTTAACGGTACGTCCCGTTTGCTGGTGCTGTAACGCGATTTGAGATCGTCCAGCTCAGCCTTGAGAGACGCTATTCAAGTTGATGCAAGTTAGCTACTTCTATCGCTGTTTTCTTGTAAAGAGACGAGTCACCGATCTTTCCTTCCAAGAAGCCTACTGCAGGATCCCCGCCTGATGAACCCAGAGCTCCGACAGCAGCCGCTGCACAAGCAAAGCAGTTTCAGCTGACGGGGATATTGTTCTCGACAGGTGGAAAGTTACGCGCCAGGGATCATGTTACCGAAATCACAGTAATCACCGTGTTCCGTACATCTTGTGCACCGGGCTAAAGTATAGTTGTCGCGAGTCAAGTTCCGTCGTTCGAAGTAGGAAGGGTCCACTAACGCCATCTGCAGAACAAATAAAATCAGCCACTAGCTTGCCAACATACAGCTCCTTCATCTTCCTACTTTCTGTCGCACTTGAGCTTTCTCGACCTATTGAGTTTGACTCAAATCAGATCCCGAGCTACCAGCAATTGTTTCTTTCTCCGTCAGTGACAAGAGCAGATCGCCCTCACTCACCGGCATCTTTTGCACGCCTACATGATCAACAAGAAAACCCACTCAGTGTTTGTCTTCACTGGAAAATCAGGAGGGACGCACCTTCTCTGTAACTTGCTGATCCCCATCTGTCTCCCCCAAGCGCTGATGCAAAGTTGGGGCTCCTTGAGCTTCGTTCGGTTCAGAACTCTCGGCGCTGCTACAGCTGTTCAAACGCCTTCGAATCGACAAGGTTGACATATCGAGAGCTTCCATGTCTGCAGTGCGGGCGAAGAGGGCGGACAAGGGCAAGAAGTGTGACCAAGTACGCGTGACGCCATCTCGTCAGATATCCCTTTCTGCTTTGACAAAACGACCAGCTCACCTTCCCCGAAAAAAAGTTTCTTCAAAGAATTTACTGACTTCGAAAGAAGCAATTCCTTCCCTAGACAATAAACACAAATGTCCAAGAACAATCGCGGCTGGATAGCCCTCCACCCCACGGCCACCTTCTCGAGATTAACCAGCCACTCCTTGCCAGCTTACCCAAAACGGCCTAAAACGCCCATGTTGCAAAGGACTAACGGAGGTATGACGACAAAAGATACGTAATGATGGGACGCGGAGAACTGAAAAGGCGTGGGTGGTGGGTATTCCTAATTGGGTAGTCGGAAGGATTCATGCGAAGAAAGTGGGTTACGATAGTGGTTCACGAATGATGACAAGCGAAGGGAAGCGAGACAGGAAACGGGGTACGGCACTGGTAATTACGACTTGGGAGGCCCTTGCGTTAAGGCTGCGCCTTCTTCCATTCGACAAAAGAGTCGATCACCGATGGCCCTGGATATTCGAGATACGGGTGAGAAGTGCATCTCGAACAGAGAGGGACGAAAAAGAGTCGACGAACAAGCGTCCATTTCGTTGTACCCTGTTAGATCTGCATCTGTGGTCGTAACAAACTCAAGGAGTTGACTCCAAACATCCGACGAAACGCCCTTGAAGCTAGCTCCAAGGCTCTGTACGGTGCAGAAAGAAATTTGAGGATACGAAAACTTTGGAAAAGAGCTTTTGACGGGAAAACGTTCGGACTCACGGTGGTGTACTCGACAAATTCCTGAGCGATCTTGTACTTTGGGGCCAAAATGACGCTCCACAAAGCACTAGCCGTCTCTCCCTCGAGACTCTTTTGACCTTCTTCCTTCATGAAGGGTAGAAGGAAGGCGTAGAACGCGCGGTACTCGGGAGTGGACTGCCCAGCGGTTCCGAAAAGCGATTTTTCCGCTGCGTTGAGATACATCTTGAGACCGGCATTACTATTGATTCTAAAGCGACGAATTGAAGGATGAGTATGGCTCATAGCGAAAGCGAGGTGGAGCTCACTTGGGCTCCCGGAAGGCGGCTTCTAAATCGCTCAAGTAGTACGATCCAAAAGTGCCAGGTTTGGCGGATATTTTGAATGCGAGAATGAAGGGCAGAGGCTGCGGGAGAAAACGTGGATTAAGAAACAACGTCAGCGAACTGCCTCCTTGATAACATCAAGGTCTCGCGTTCGCCCCGGCCGAGAAAAGAAAAAAGCTCACGCCTTCCATCGATACACCCATGTCTCCAAAGAGCTTCTCCACGCCTTCTCCACCAATTTTCCCCGGCGACTCTGGGTCCTCGTATTCGGCGAACCAATCCTTGAGACCTTGCTCCCACGAAACGGGCTTCTTTGGAGTCTTGGGCTTTGGCTTGATCTTTGGCGCGAGCTCGGGGATCGGAGTCGTCGACGTTGAAACGGTGGCGACTTGAGCTTCTTCTTGCTCATCGCCGTGAGAAGTCGACGCTGCGGGGCAAGGCGGTTAGTGGCGCCTTCGTAAAGACAAGTCGTGGATTCGGAGTCCGGATTGAGTGCAGCGCACGCAGATGTTGTGAAGTAGCTCTGTCGCTACAGACGAGCACAGATCTACCATACGAGTCGCCTGGACCGGGACACAGTGCGACCCGGGGCGAGCATCCTCGGAGGCAAGAGACGGACGAAGGAAAGAGGCCCACCTTTCAACTTTGATTTCTTTTCGGCTGCAGCCTTTGGTTCCTTGCTCTTCTTGACAGCTGGTACCTTCTTTGGCGCGGGTGCCTTCTTGGGCTTGGGCTTGACCTCCTCGACAACCATGTCCTCGCTGTCGTCCCCGCTGTCGGAGAGTGCGATCGCAGTGACTACTTTCTTGACTTGTGCTTTCGCCTTTCTGGGAGGTGGAGCTGGGACGGAGGTTGAAGCTGCCGAGGTCGACGCGATTGGTTGCGCTCCTGGCTTTGAACGTGTTGCGCGCTTCGGAGCTGGCTCGGAGGTATCAGTTTTGGTGGCCGCCTTACGCTTTGGTGGCTGTGATCAATGGCAAGAAGAGTTAAATGGAAAAAGTAAGCCAAAATTGCGCCAGGGCGGGTACGGGGAGAGAGGGGAAGGGACTCGCCATCTCAGTTTGGTCTGCCCGCTTAAGAGAAGCGAGAATTCGAGTAAAAAGCACTTTCACTTTTCGTTTTGGAGCGTGAAGTAATCAAAGTCGGTGTTGAGAGGGAGGAGGGCAAAAGAAGAGGAAAGGAGAACGTTAGGAGTGATAAAGCATTCAGAAATTGTTTACAAAATGACTAAATTAGACGCGGTCTGACCTTCGGCGGCCTCTTCCAGTCTGTCGCCACCATCCGCACGATCGCGCACAAAGGAACGCCTCAACCTAGTTCCAGGATGGATTTGTCAATCGACTCGCCAGAAGACTTTTCGTCGCCCGAGTTGCGCAATCTCGACCGTGCACTTCGGTGTACAATCTGTCAAGAGTTCCTCGTCGCGCCAATGATCATCACCGCCCCCACCTGCGGCCATTCGTTCTGCTCGCAGTGCGTAAGAGATAGCATGGCACAGCTCGTCGGTAAAGGAGATCGCGCGAGGTGTCCTCAGTGCCTCGTCGACGCCAACCCAGGCCTGCTCAGACCCCAGAAACAGCTCAGCGATGCAGTTGACGCGTGGGTGAAAGCGAGGTGAGCGACTTTTTGGGTCTGCATATCGTGGCGGCAAGGATATCGGCATAGGCGAGGAAGTCGGGCGAGAAGAGCGCGGCAGATAGCTGCCGTCGCGGCAACAACAACGCAACGCAACGCGTGAATTAACAGAGCAGAGCGAAGATGGTGACTTGAGCTGACACCGGTCGCTGGCCCTCGACAGACCAGCTCTTCTCAAGCTTCAAGCTTACTCTACCGCGTCTACCTCAGCCCACCAAGGCAACTCAGTCGCCTCCACTTCGACCGCCCGCCACTCCAAAAAGGGCAGCAAAACGAAGGCTATCCAGATTCCCTCTTCCGACATCGACGATACAGACCCAGAAGACGCCGCTCCCCAGTCCCGTGTTACGCGATCGTCGACTCAGACTTCGAAGAAGGGCGCCGACGCGAAATTGAAGGAAAAAGGAAAAGGAAAGACTGTTGTCATAGTCGAGCCGCGAAACCACGACGGAAACAGCTCAGATCTGGAAATAATCGAATCTCCTCCCATGGGGACTAGAAACACAAAGGAAATTGTCGATTTCCAGGAAGGTAAGTGGTACCCATGGACGTCCTTCCTGGCTTGCTAGCCACTGACGGGTGCTCGCATCTCCTCCCAATATAGTGCAATGTCCAATCTGCAACGGCGCATACAAGAAGTCGGAGATAGAGAAACATGCCAGTCGCTGTGATGGCACAATCAAACCTGCTACCAAGGACGCTTGGAGTAGAATCATGCCTTTGACCTCGACCAGCGCGCCTGAAAAGAGCAACAGCCGCACAAAGCAGAAATCCAAAGCATTCCCGCCCAAGTGAGTCCCGACCTTTTCCTATTGTTCATGTTTTGCCGCCAGAGCTTGATTTGGCTAACAACGAGCTCTCACTCTCTTATCTCGCAGGTCTGTTTCTCCCTCCGACGACGAGCGACCAATAATAGTGCGAGATTACGCGCATATCAAGATCAAAGACCTTGAGGCCTTGTTGACAGTGTGTAGGATCTGTTGGCCTCTTTTGTTTCACCCTTGCTAAAGTAAGTGCGACCCTTAGGCATCAAACCTTCCCACATCTGTCCCACCCGATGGCGACAAAGTAGCAGTATGGAAACGGCGGCACGCTCATTGGACGACCCTTTGGAACGCCAACCTAGACCTCGACGCTGACGATCCGAGGAGAAAGAATTCGGCGATGCTGAGGAAAGAGTTGAGGGTGTGGGAGAAGACGTTGGACGAAGACGTCACGGAGTCGATCAAACCCAAAGCTCACTCGGTGAGTTTTCGTGGCTAACGCTGAAAGGGCAGAATTTGACACAGATAACGAGAGCAGAAGAAGTATGATAAACAGTTTCAGGGAATGACTCAGAAGATGAAAGCTGCCCGTGAGGAGGCTAAAAATAAGGTACGCTGGCGCTTTCTACAGTCTTGAACCGCAACTTGCTCAGAGTGTGTCGTGCTTTCGTAGAAGAAAAGAGATTCAGAAGCTGTCAAATCAGAAGAAGATGCTGGTCCAAAATTGGAGGACGTCGACATGCTTGAAGCATCATCCGAGCCTCATCCTCCTTCGCCCATAGCTCCTTCCCGCCCTCCTCCTCCACCCCTCGGCGACTCCTCACC
>JASZXU010000298.1:0-26165 GCA_035521515.1 Phenoliferia sp. Uapishka_3 | reverse complement strand
GGAGGGAGGGAGATTTTGGAGGTTTTTTGGAAGAGCCGGCGAGTTGAGAGTAGGGGAGGGAACGGAGAGTTGCTAGTCGGTTGTGTTGGCAGGCGAGAGCGGCTGGATGTGAGGATGAGAAGAAGCCGTACCTGTTCGAGACCAGTTAGCTACCCGTGTGCCCTCTCGAAGTGATGCTACATACCTATCCACTCGTTTGAGAATTTGATCCTCCATTTGTACCGAATTTCGTCCTGGTCCGCCTCGTTCAATGCGTGGAGGCCGTCCTCCGTTCGCATAATCCGGCGACTCCAACGTTTCTAGGTTCTCCCTTCCGATGATGCCATCCCTGCTCCTTTCCCTTCCTTCATCCCATCCATCCCCAGGAACGCCTTGTTGATCCAATCTCTCATACAAACGCTTTATAAGAGCAGCTGTATGATCTACGTCACTGAGAGCAGCTGAGGAGTTGTTGTTGCTTGAATGAGGGACTGGAGGTTGACGAAATGAAGAATTTGAAGTTGCTACTGATACGCCTGATCCTACTGAAGCTCTTGGGGAAGGTCTGTCGTTCGAAATTGAAGTTGTTGTTGAAGTTGTTGAGGCAGAGAGGAGGTGACCGTGTCCAGAGTGACGGGGTCCAACTTTCGGAGAAGGTTGTGGATGTGAAGAAGAGATACGGGAAGGGGAAGGTGAAGGGGAATGAGTTGAAAGTGAATAAGAGTCAAAGTTGTTGGTATTGCCGTTCCTTTTGAATTGAGTTGCGCTGTACGACGAGGCGGAGGACGATCTTGGAGTTGGAGTGCGAGTGGGAGTGGCCATCTTCTTAGTTGGGTTGGAGTGAGAATGTGGATTGATCGAAGTTGGTACTGGAGGTAAAGAAGTCTTTCTCGGTGGTGTTTGATATTGTTTCAATGTTGCTGTTGCTGTTGCTGGTGGAGTTGCAGGTGGTGTGAAGATAAGAGATCCAGTAGTAGTTGATGCACTCCCGTCGACTGGTAAGCTGTGATTCAGATTCTTCCCTTTGTTCGCCCATCCATTCGTTCCAACTCCTTCCCCGTTCTTTCCATTCGACTGCCCTTCGCTCCGTCGTCCTCTTGGCATCCGCACGTCTCCGACAGCTGCCATCCTCGATTCCTCGTCCTCGTCCTCGCCGTCGTCCCAATCCCGAGTCGCAGCAGGCGTCAAGTCGATACAAGATGTCGAGAAGTCGAGTTTGAGAGAATGGAACAAGTCCGACTCGAATGCGATCGGCGGTAAGTCGAGTTGAAGAACTGGCACCCGAGTCCTTGTCCAACGAGTAGTCGACTTGTTCCCGCCGCCGGATTCGTGATGAGTCCGCGTCCAGGGGTACGACGACGCACCACCTTCCTTTACTTCCATATCGCCTATAGAATAAAGCAAGTCGTCTCTTTCCTTGGAGATTTGAGAAGAGAAATTCATTAAGCAGTAGCAGTGAAAGTAATGTGCCTTTTGTATACACTAGTTACCCCGCGGCATCCCCGGACTTTATAAGTGTCTCTCACAGTGGGGCTACAGTACAATGTCCCTTTGTTCCTGGGGGGCCACTTTTATATATTTCGCTACCCAAGCACTATTTTCTGCAGTATGGATGGTCTCCATACATAAGGTGGAATTGAACCCTCAAGTGATGAGCAGGTTGACTTGTCGCGGTCATCCACCGCCGATAACCTTTTTCCAGACTACGAATCCACTCCAATCTGCCTGGCTGTATAGACAGACACAAAGATTTTGATGTGAGCTAACGACGAGCTGAAAGCGATAAAGCATCGTTCCAATCGGCACGTTCTGCGGGTTACCTACATCTGTGCGCTGTCAAGATTGGATGTGTCGGGTGGCGTCGCACTGTCAGGTTACATGCCAAAGAGCTGCAGGAATTGTAAGCGAGGAAGTTTCATTCGAACAGATCTGAGCTCTGGGATAGCAAAGAACTGAGGCAGGTGTCAAAATTTTTGGCGCCGAAGTAGACTCGCTGTCACTGCAACACAAGCAAGCCTTCCTCGCGCCTTCGACATGCTGGAACCCGACCGGATCTCTGGCCCCCTGAACAAGGCAGCAGGTAGATGGCTCGCAATAGTACTCCTCAGCCAACAATTCTGCTAGGACTGAATCGTTACCTTTCTACCTCACGCCATAGCGGCGACACGGAGCTGGTTTCCAAGGCACAGTGGCGTATAAAGTCCACACTGCTTCTTTCTCGTTGTCACTGAGGCGAGCGGAGTAGCTATCGGGACTGCTACAATCTCCGGGATATTACTAACGACGTCGGAAATGATTGCGCTGTTTCCCCTTGGAAGGCGACGACGATGAGGTCAACAACTCCCTGAGCAACCACGTTCCGTTTCTTGCAGAAATTGGTCTTCTGTGAGCACACCTTATAGAGACTATTCTCTCTTCGAATGGCTCCAGGTGCAGATAATCTATTGGTTTTGTGCATGCGCTGATGTAGGGGCCAGCAAGGCGGGGTCGCTCGCGCGAAGTTCGGAGCCAGGTAGCTCTGGATCGATCTGATACCTCCTACAATATACAGTGAAAGTCAACTGAAGAGACTGAGCAAGCACTCACTAAGCTAATGACAAGCTCTCCTCAGGATGGGACTGGGACGGGAGTCTCGTGAACGTGGAGTTCGACAGTCGAAAACTCGACGGATTCGTACAAAGCTGAAGGTGCATTGATCAGCGGATTCACTTTCGTTCAGTCACTACAAGGTTTGGGAAAGTAGGAGACCCCTCACGCCTGCTTCTTCATCGTATTTTCCCCCGTTTTTCTGCACGAAAAGGAACGATACCACCAGATTAGTGCGTAGTATCTTTGCTCTATGACATCGGCCCCAATCAATCTTCTCCGGGTCACCTCGCTGCTCTTGCATCGCCAGTTCACCCGAAAGGTCAACCAGTCGCTTTTCTTTTTTTCCCATTTCTTTAGCTTGAAAGCCCAGAGAGACAGGGAGTACAAAGGAAGGTACTCACCGTCTCTCGCTCAAACCGGACGGCTCCTCTGCAAGAATGGGTCGTCTGTCCCAGAAAAGTTTTCCTGCGAAGGCATGGTGGCAGCCTGTGAACACAGCGAAACATTCACTGCCCCTCAGGCTGAGAGTTTGAGGTCTTGTGCAAGCACAAAGTGTCAGCTACAGCGCTTCTTGTGCAGTACATGATTTGTGGCAATATTTTGCTCCCTGTCTCTTGCCGGCGCTCGGGAGCTTCAGCTCTCTTTGGTTCCCAAGTGAGAGCCCCGCCGTGAAAATCATTTTGTAGGCTTCCATATATCGAGGAGAACCTAACAGTGAAACTCTCGACACAGATCAGCAGGTGCCGAAAGTTCGCCCTAAGTCGTTCCGCATCTCACTGGCGCACCCTCAGCATCCAGGTTTGACCCTCACCCGGTCCCGGGTCCCCCGTTGTTCTCTGCAGCTTCATCTTTTCCCGGACGCTTGGTAGAAGCATCTGACCCCACATGAACCCAATTTCTTGGAACCTTCGTCCTCCCTCTTCCCCCCTCTCAGTCATTTCATCCGCGATCCAACAAAGGCGCTCATAGGCTTTGAACAACAATTTTGACTCCTCGTCACTGATAAAGTGGCCTCGCCTTTGGAAGTGATGCAAAAGCCAGTAGCATAGCGCCAGTTGTCGAAGAGCCTCGTTTGTGGAAGAATCAGGGAGATTATAGAGGGTCGGAAGAGGGCCGTGAGGGTCGGGCTCGCAGAAGAGGGTGGCGACTTTGCAGAAGGCTTTGTGAGCGTGGAAAGCGTTCTTTTCTCGATCGGGGGTAGAGGGGTATTGCGCGTTTTTGTAGTTGTTGTGTCGGACGAGAGAAGTGATACGGGTTGTGTCTCGAGGACCTGCGGTGGCGAAAGCGGTCTGAAAAGTCTTCCAGACAAGCTTTCGGCATTGTTCACAGAGGGTCAGCCAAGCCAAAGTTTTTCGATAGTCAGACATAGTCTCTTACTTCGCTCGGATCTTGTCCTGGGTTCACGTCGCGGAGAACGTCTCGGAGGAGCCCCGTCGCGTGAGGTGGCTCAAGTTCCGGCAAGGCCGACTCTGGATCTTTGCGAGGTGTTCCATTCACTGTAGATAAGAAGAAGAATCAGTACGTATCGTTGAGAACCATGGTTCCCTAGAGAAGAAAATCACCCCGTCGCGTTTTGACATAGAGATCACTTTCGCCTGAGCAGTTGCGGAACGTGTGGAGAGCCGAGCAGTGGTTCGTTGGAAGTGAAACAGGCCGACGAGGGAGAAGATTTCGTGATGAATGTTGTATGTGTGAAAGGTCAAAGCAAAAAAATCAGCTCGTCAACCCAACTCAGCTCCTGGTAACACTACTTACCGCGCTCAAGTGGCGTCTGCCTAAATGCGTCCAGGTCCGAACCCTTGCAAAGGAGCTTGTGGATTCCCCAAGCCTAGCACAGTGAAGTGTGATCAGCGCCCATTTCCGATCGCGATCAAAAGCAGGAAGCCGAACCGCGTTCTGGTGGGCCGGCGAACAGTAGAAAGCGCCTTTGCATCCCGAACAGCGAAGCGTCGATGGGGCCATGCAGCAGCTACAATCATGGGGCGGTCTTGAAGTCGATAAGACAAGTGGAGTCGTGCGTGGCGGCATCGCGTTGAGGATGGGAGCCACTGACAGTGGGTGGAGCTAGCTGAGGGCCTGAAGGTAGCTGAGCTTGAGGTGAGGGTGATGAGGTGAGGAGGCACGCGCTGCCACTCTGCCTTGCTGTTCTAGCCTCGCAAAAAAGCAGGAAAAAGTGATGGCGGGAAAAGGGAGGATTTGACTTGATTTGACGAGGTCCGACGTCCGAACTTGACTGCGCGATGGATCTCGTGGGGCGGCGCATCAGGCTGATAATTTCGAGATAATATCGCAACAGCGCAATACATCAATGAAACTTCCTCCCTATATTCTACTCTTTTCGCTCAAAAGAACGAGAATGGATCCAACGTTTCATGAAATGCGACAACCTGTGAGGCCGTCCCATGACTGCCCTTCGCCCGGTCCCGCCATCCCAGTAGCTCTTTGCACACTCAGCTTGCTCCTCACGTTTGTCAAGACAAACTCTTGCCACATGTGAACGATGATCGCAACCCGGGGTGCGGCCTCTTCACCTCTCTCGCGCATTTCACCAGCGATCCTCGCAAGCCTCCCAGCAGCGGTTTCCAGCAAACGCTCCTCTTCAGCGCTCATGATGTGACCCTGTCGCTGGTAGTGATGTAATAGCCAGTAGCACAGTGCCAATTGTCGAAGTGCTTCATTGGTAGAAGTGTCGGGGTAGTCATACAAAGTGCCGTCCGGATCGTGCTTGCAAAAGAGAGTGGCGACTTTGCAGAAGGCTTTGAGAGCGTGAAATTTGTTTTTCTCTTGATCTGGAGTGGCGGGATAGCTGGCGTTCTCGTAATTGTTGTGTCTGACGAGAGCGGTGATGAGGTTGGTGCGTTGTGGTGTGCCGGTTGCGAAGGCCTTTTGGAAAGTGCTCCAGACGTACTGTAAGTGGAAGGGTCAATATCGCAGATGATTGATTTCGAGAGAGTTCTGATACGTCTTCTGGAGTCTGTCCGGTGCCAACGTCACGGAGGACGTCTCGAAGAACTCCTTTCGCGTGCGGTGGCTCAAGTCCCGGGAAGGCCGACTCTGGATCAAAGATTGATGTCCCGTTGACTGAAGCCAAGTTCGAATCAGTCAAATGGACCATGCAAAGCTCGTCCCAGCTTTCAGACATACCTCGCCTTGTTTCGACGTAGATGTCACTCTCGCCTTAGGAGTACGCAGAAGGGGTGGGCAGAGGAGCAGTGCAGAAAAGTGAAGCGGGTCGAGTTCGAGAAATTGCGACGTGATTGAGAGGTGGAGATCAGGAGAAGTCAGTCAGCCCCATCTTTCGAAATTTCGGATCATTTCAAAGTCAAAGCGCTCGCTCGCGACTCACGACGCTCTAATGGGATCTGCCTGAACGCGTCGAGATCGGATCCCTTGCACAGGAACTTATGAATGCCCCACGCCTATAGTAATGGCTCGAAGTAAGCTCCCATATTCCAACACAGCCAAAATGAAGAGCAGCCGAACCGCTTTCTGATGTTCCACTGAGCAGTAGTAAACGCGTCCGCATCCCGCACATCGTAAAGTCGAAGGTGCCATACAGCAAATGCAGTCTTTGGACGTTGAGGTGGGCGGCTTGGGCGCCATTGGAGCTAGCTTGTGTGGACGGCGACTGCTGCGGGGACGTGAAGCGATGGGAGGATTGAAAGGCTCGAATGGCTTAGCGTTGGGAAGGCGAGGAAAGCGAAAGTGTCACTCCTGAACGCGCGTCGAGACGAAAAGAAAGAGCGTGGCGGAAGGAGAAGAGGAAGGATTAACGAGGTCAAACCTCGACTGCGGTGGAAACCAGGAGGGGCGACGCGTTCCATCTATTGAATCGAAGGAGTAATCATAACAACAAGTTCTAAAAGCAAAGTACTGACTAGCAGCGAAGAACACAAATAAAACTACTTGACAGGATCCGTCGAATGTACGGGACAGAATTTTCCCTTGCTCCCGTCCGCTTTCGGTGCCCACCAAGCAGTCGTACAAGTCTCATGGAACACACAAAAGCAAGATAGTCGTGCGAGTTTTTGTCCATCTTCAAAGTCGTCGAAGCACATCGAGCACTAGGCGGCAGAAATCAGCGACGAGCAGATAAAGATGACAGGAAAGCAGCACACCTCGACTGGCTCTCCCTCATCTGACTTTGGGCGGTTTTTGTCGTTACAGTCAAAGACTGGATACACATCGGTTCAGCTTGAATTCATCCCTCGCCCAACCCTTCGAAGAGAGAAACTAACCATCGAAATCCTCCGTAAAAACTGGCTTCGAACAACAATCGGCGATATGCTTTTCTCGCTCCAAGTTCCTCATCCTCTGTAAATCCAGCCCACACACAAAGCACTCCGGCACGAAAACCCCACTCAATTCCCTCCCGACGCCAGTGCCATCGAAGCACCTTCGCATGTGCTCTTCCGCCGACGAAGGATCGAGAGCAGCGCCACACTTGTAGCATTGATCTGCGCCAGGAGAGGCGGCTCTTGGATAAGGATGTGGATTCGGTTGCTGAATTTGGTTTGGGTTGAGTTGTAGATTTGGATGTGGAGCGGGACAGCCGTCCAGCGGCGCTGCTATTGGGGTGTACTCGACGCCTCAATGTAAAGCAAGTTAGCGAATGGGAATCATGCCGGGAAGAGACGAGAGCGCACCTTGCATCGCATAATCTTCCTCTTCATCCGTATCGGCAAGTTGGACCAGGAGAGCTCCTGCCGCATGAGCCATCGCTGCCGGTCCCGGTCCAGGGACTGCTCCTCCCCCAGCAGCGTCTCCGCCATCGTTTGCCAGGGCAGGGAAACTCGGATGGTCGCGGAGAATTGTGTGAAGGTCGTCCCACCATGGAGCGTCGACTTTGATTTCGGCTAAGAGGGGAATTTGTAACTAAGCGCGTTACAATGCTGCAATGGGGAGGCATACCGAGGAGAATCGGCCGACTTTCCGGTGGCTCTTGATTCAGGTCGTTCACGCTGGAGGAGTACTCCTTGGCCAAGCTGAAAGGATAGGGGATATCGAGTTAGCTATGAGGTTTTCGAGATGGGGAGCAAAGGGAAAATCTGCAACGGCAGATGGAATTCACGTCGACAGCCATGAATCAGAAAGGCTCCCGCATGATCTCGCGATTTCGTCGATTTCGCTCTTAGGACAGCAATTGTCAGGAGACAGTAGCATTGCTTCTAAGACCTCGAGAACCAACGATGCTCCGTCAAGCCTCGTAATAACCGTTTCCTTCAAATACTCACCGCACAGCGAATATCGTCACATTCTGTCATTCAGCGTTCAAGAATGCATCTGGCCCAAGTTTCTCTTCATCTGAGTTTTATGCAAACCCAACCTGAGGCTCAAGACTGGATACCGGAGAGTCCAATTGGGGTATTCACCATGCGGTACCTTCAGTGCGCTCAGCGTCGCCCGAGTTGCGCAAATCTTCAAGCTGCAACGACGCATCGATACAGAGGAGCTTGCGACTGTAGTTGTGACTTTGCAAATTGCTGGAAAATGTCCGGCATGGCGTCGCCCCATGGAAGTAAGACGCGAGCCCCCGAGATGCAGAGCGACCGCCGCAAGTGCAGAAAATTGCGCTGGCTGTCCGCACGTCTTCCAGTGTGCGGCCTCTCAGCTAACAGAGCGTCCAGGCCGAGAATGAAGCTCCCCTCGCTCATCAATTGCGTCGTCTCCCCGCACATTATTTCGTGTCCTCATGCCATCTCGCGTCTCAGCCTGATGGGTGCACGATACGAGCTGCCCGACGAGAGCCCAGGGCATCTATTTGGCCCACAGCTAAACATGAAGCTGTAGCCGCGTCGCTGTCGCCGTGAGCTCGCTCTCCTATCCGCTCGACGCGACTGGATTCCATGCGCTCATAAGGCGCCCTGCCCTTCTTCAAATCCCAGAGTGACGACCACTGCTCAGACTGGAGAGGTAAACATACCTCGTAAACCTCCTCCCGGCACTCGCAGTCTGTTTGACTCTCTTCTCTTCGAGTCCCTCCAACCCGTCCACCCTGAAGACGGCTTCTGTGACCGCCCGCAAGTCCGCGAGTTTGACCTTCTTGTCCGTCTTCGATAGCACTTTGTCGGGCGAGAATAGAGCGTGTTGTCGTGAGCGCGGGATGGGCTGTTGGAGAGAGGCGGCGATGAGAGCTGTGGACCATTCTGGATGTGAGGCCCACATAATCCGAGGGCCAGGATCGGGCAGCGCCATGTCGGCAAAGTTGAAGGGTTGGAAATGTGGGGTTAGGTCGTCGGGAAACAGGTAAGAGAGAGGGCGAGGCGAAGAACGACGGCAGCTGCGTTTTCAGGGGTCGACTCAGAGGATTATCTCTGGGATTTCGCCACTACATCTGAAAGGTTTCATGGTCGTGAAACATCGTCTCAAAGTTGGTTGAATGTCCTCTTCTTGTTTCTTTTTCCTTCAACTCGTTCTACTCGCTGGCCGTTAAACTGAGCGTCTAGTTTGATCAAGCAAGACTGACCGGTCCTCACCCCGGTTGGCGAGGTCTCGAAAAGGACCCCGTGTCACTCTCTGCACCATGAATGTAGTTCGAAACAACGTCATTAGACAAGCAGACTACAAGATATGAAACCACCTTCTCCACAAAAGCCACTTCCCTCCTACAATTTACTCGGAACAATCACCTTCGAGCTGTTTACAGTCGCATACAATTTCGCGAGCTCTTCCTTGTAAACTTTTGCCGCGATGTTCCTCTTGGTCTTGAAAGTCGGAGTGAGAAGATCGTTCTCCATCGTGAAGGGCTCGAGAGAGACGTGGATGTTTTTGTTGAGTCGTTCGTAGCTGAGGGGAGGCAGTGGAGTCACTAAGCAAATTTGACCTGTAGAGAGGGATAATGAAGTTACTCACCCTTGAAGACGAGCTGTCTCGGCATAAGTTCCGAGCTCTTTCGCGATGGCGGCGATGAGTTTCGGGTCGTTCGCGTGCTTCCTGAGCGAAGCGATGTCTGTCGGCGAGCAGTGTTTTCCGAGGACTTTGGACGCCATTTCTGGAGGTTGCGTTCATGATTAGTTTCATTCGAGGTAATCTGTTGGCCGCGAGTCAGAGCAGGCAGAAGACGAACCGGAGAGCTTGATCGGGTCAGGGACGATGACTCCGACGACGTGATCTTGTAGTGAGTCGGCATGGACATAGATTTGAGCGATCCTGATAAAACAATTCGGGATTTAGTTTCCTGAGAACAGCCCGGCGGAACCAGTCGATCTAAAAACTCACAAAGGGCAGAGCGAGTAAATGTTTTCGACCTGCGAAGGCGATCATCAGCATCACGACTGTGACAATATCAGAAGATAATCAAACAAACCTTCTCCAACGCGACATACTCTCCCTGACTGAGCTTGACCAAGTTCTTGATTCGATCAATAATCTTGAACCTGCCCTTCTCGTCGACAGACGCGACGTCTCCGCTGTGTAGCCAACCGTATTCGTCAATCGTCTCCTTACTCTTCGCTTCGTCCTTGTAGTCTGTGATACGGCCAGGAATTTCAGTAAAAAATGAACAGCAAGAAAGAAGGTAGACATACAAGCAGGGATGACGTTAGGTCCTCTCGTGCAGAGCTCTCCTCTTGGGTGCGGTTTGTCGGTACTGAAGTAGCCCATCTAAATGCCACAAATTCGTCAGCCCCCGCTCAAAGAAGAACCTCATACTTCGACTCACATCCGGAACGTCAATCAACATAACCTCCACTCCAGGTTGAGGCGGACCGACCGTTCCAGCCGGCTTATGGTCCTCCATTGGACACCGTACTCCCGTTCCACAATTTTCAGTTTGGCCGTAACCCTCGGTGACGTTGGCTGAAAAGGCGACTTTGAGGAAGGCAAGAACTTCGGGAGCGATGGGTGCGGAGCCGGAGCCAATGAAGTCAATTTTGCCGCCTAAAAGGGCTCGGACCTGCGCATTGATGAAGACAAGAGATCAGTGTCGTGTGGTATTCAAAGGAAGACAAAACCAAGGACGGTGTTCCGCAAGCACGAATGGTGGGCAATTTACCTTTCCGAAAACGGCCTTGTCCCAAAAGGCATGGGTGATTTGACCCTTGTGCTCCAAGTTCCATAGCTTGTCGCCGAAAGCTTTTCGCATGAGCTTTCCCTTGAAACCTGGGGCGTCGACAGTAGCGGCCTTGAGGGCTTGATAAACTCGGTTGAGAACTCGCGGTACGGAGACGAAGAACTGCATTTGACAAGGTAAGTATTTGACAAGTAACGAAGCGGAATAAATGGGATGAACGGTGGGTTGAAGGACTTGAAGATCCTCCAGTAGGCGGAGGTTGTCACCACAGCTGTATCCAATGGCGGATCCAGCGATGAAGGCGACGTCTTCGCAGAAACGCTCGTAAATGTGGGAGAGCTGTCGAGACGTGTCAGCTTCGACAAGCTACGAAAATCAAGAGGAGAGTGACAAACTGGGAGATAAGAGATGAAAACACCAGTGTCGTCAAGGACTGAGCCGTGGAGGTTTGATACGGCAGCGGCTGCGAGCGCACTGTGGAGGAGGATAGCTCCCTTTGGGTTTCCAGTCGTCTGAGGAAGGGAACCCGTGGTCAGCTCCTGAATGATTGACGAATGAGGAAGGACTTACGCCGGAAGTGTAGCAAATGGAAGCGATAGTATCGGGTTTTGGTGGGTTGTGGGCAGCCGGGAACTCGCGGCCGAATTTTGCGACTGTTCGGTTGATCTTGATCAGTTTAGAGACAGCGGTAGAAGCTGAAAAACGTGCTCACCCTCTGCCAAATCAAACACCTTTACGCCCTTCTCCTCTCCCCAAGTCCTCGCCAATTCCTTCAAACCCTTCGCGCCAATTCCACCTGGTCCTCCCTCCCAAAGGTCCACGCAAACAACCGTCTTCAAAGCTGGTGTCTGAGGACCGCAAAGTTGTATGAGACTTGCGAGATGAGCTGCGCTGACGAAGGCGATTGAGATCTCGGCATGTTGAAGACAGAAGTGGACAGCTGAAGGGCCGAGGGTGTCGTAGAGGGATACGATTGCGAATGATTGCGAGGAGAGGGCCAGTTGAATTTGTTGCCATTCTGAGATGGGGAGGCGGTCAGCTGAGTGCGGGGTCGGCGGACAGGTGCGACGACGCCTGTCACGCATAGGCTGTTCCGGGCGTACCAGGTCTGTTGCCACACCAAATACCAGCCTTGACCTCCAAGTAACCGCCTGCCAAATGTTTTATTCCGCTACCGAGTACGTCTCGGACAGTGGCCGTCTCTGCGTAAGTGTCCCAAGAGTACTCGTTCGCCCAATCTCCCTTTGTAACATCCCAAGCTCTCCTTCCGAGACAGCGACCATTCGGGTTTGCTGCTAGACCGTGGTTGAATGCTTGATAGCCAGTTTTTGGGAAGAGCGGGTTGTCGAAGATGGATGGTGGGAAAGACGAGTGCACGTAGATTGGAGTGCGGGCAGTCGAGGGCTCTCCCGTGGGGTGCGGAAGAATCTAAATACGTTTGACAGTTCAGTGTAATGCCCTATGGTGCGCTAGTGAGACAAGGAATGGGTGGACTTGCTCGTGATTGATGGTTCAAGTCGAATGTTGAAGGGAGCGCAACGGGGAAAACGTTCCCAGTCGTAGATGTTGTTGACATGTTCGCAAGTTAAGCTCCGTTGATGTTTATGGAGCGAAGCTGTGGAGAGCAAGAAGACCGGGGAAATAGGCTCCCACGTTGTCCCCACCTCCTCTCGACAAAACCCGGCTCGGCGCCATACCTAGCCGGCCATTTAACAGCCCTTCGCGGCACACTTCGACTTCCTTCCCTTCCTCAAACTGCGGTTACCCAAACCGATATCTTTCGCATGCAAAACAACATCTAACCTCGGGTCTGGCATGTCCTCCTCACCTTTGTATTGGTTGGTATTGATCGACCGTTGCAAGGCAAGCTGGCTCCACGCTCTGACGGTCAACGAGGGTCAGGGAATACAACAGGAACTTCAGACGTTCGAATGTGGCAAGTGATATCTCGCTCTTCCCAGCTTTGAGTTCACCAATTTATCTCGACATGCAATGGCTCCCCACCTTGCGAGAGCCATATTCGCCTGTGCTCAGAGAGCTTCGTGGCTGCGCCCTTCCGAAGCTCTGCTCGCCGCGTACATTACTTGCGGTCTTTTCAGAGGATACGAAGGATTACTCCCTGTCAAGCAAAGCTCGCAATTCTTTTCCGAGCGTGTCATTCTTCTTCTGCACGACGCACCTTTCAAGAACGGTTGTCCGCCACTCGCTCTGACACAATCTGACACGCCTCGCGGCCCAGGGTTCCATTTTTTTTTGATGATCTCGAGATCTTTTAAGGCCTCTATTGGTGGATAAAGATGACGAGCAAAACCTTGCTCCCTTGGACATCGCTGTCTTTGTGGTGGGCTTCCCATTGATCGCAGGCAGGAGTTTCCTTGATGCTTCATGACTTGGCTAACAGTGACGCATCTCCCTAATCCTCTGAAAGTCCTAATCGTGACGATATGGAGGGTAGCTGTGGTGGTGATTGGAAAGAGCAAAGTGGCTTTCCACAAAGGCACGGAAGATTGGCTGAAGCCTGAAGGTGGTGTTGATAACTGACAAGGGGTCCATTCATCGGATTTGGATTCGGGGCGGGGGTGAAATGAATTCTGACACTCTTGTCAAGCCAATGGCTCTGCGATTCAAGAATCGAGTTCTTGCTCAAAGGCGACCCTGTCAAAGCGAGAGCGAGCCCCAGTGGAAAATTTTATTCCGAACAGCCAGGAAGTAGAATCTGAGTACCGAGTGCATGTACCAGTATAACAAGGAGGAGGGAGGTATGCGAAGGAGGAGAGTTAGAAGGAGGTGGAAAATAGGAGGTTCCCTCGCTGAGAAAAGGTGGATTATCACATGACGTAAGCTCAAAATGACCCCCGCGAGCGAGGCTCAGGGGTTAAAGCTTCCGCGCGGCTGAGCCGGGGCTCGATTTTCGGCCAAAAAAACGTATCCATCATTTCGCTTGACACATGTTCTCTGATTACTCTGAAACTCGGTTTCCATGTAGGTGTGTCTCTTATCTAGGACTGGAGCAAGAAATGAAGAGAAAATGTTGCGTTTTGCGGTCTGAGTTGCAGATGGGAAGAAGACCATTTGGCGCTGCAAGCCATCTTTTGAAAATGGGTCTACGCCTCTCAATATCAAACGTTGTTCGGGAGGTCTTTCGTCCTGAGGCTATCGATCGGATACTCTTGCCACTCCAAAGACGGCAGCCGCCTGCATCCCCCGATACACTCCCACTTTCCGCACCCTCGAATACTCGGCCCCACCGTCCGCATGTCCGCAACACCCGCAAAACGTCGCCACCGAGCAACCAATCCGGACCGGTTTGAGGTCATTCTAGATGCAATTGAGCAGGATGACATGTCTCCGTTTGAGTTCTTCAATTGGTACCTCACAACCAGCGACCACCCCTACATAGTCCAGAATCGTCCTCGGCTCTTCAGCCGCAACTGGGAAGCTTCGGGTCGACCTTTAATCATGGGAATGCTCAATCTTTGTGACGAAGCGACTAGAGATACGCTTATCTTGGAGGAGGTGCGTTTGAGGTGTCCTAGCGAGGGTACAAGGGAAGCTGACCAGAGTGGATGTGGGGCGCAGGCTGCCGCAATCGTTTACCGCCAGGCAGAGTCGGCTAGTAGCGAGTGGATCTCGTCCAAGGACATCAACCCGAGTGACCTCACAACTGCAGCTTCGAAAGCTCGCTTCGAGCGGAACCGCATCGCCTATTCCTTCCTCGACTCACTTATCCACGGCGTTCTGTTGAGACGACCCTCAATAGAGAATCATGAGGAAAACGTAGCATCAGAAATTAGGGACGAGGTCGACGAGGTCGACGAGGAAGAGGATGAGGTCATGGATCTGAATTTCGACTTTTCTGGGACCGAGAAGGAGTCGTTTAAGGGTCGCTCGAGGGAGGCAATTAATCTGGAGCGCTCGAAGGTTCAAGTTCGATTCGTGAGCGCAGAATCTTAGGAAGAGGTTGCACACTACTTACCTTTAAATGTGAAGGCAACCGACGCTATCATCTGCCAGATCAAGTTCAAATTCAATCGTCGAGACTGCGGCTGGGCCCTCGAGAACGGAATTATTGCGCTTACGACAGGAATTACCAAACGCGCACAAATGTATCTGTATGATGCTGGATGGTGCACGTCTAGAGACGCAACAGACTCAGCCTGTACGTCCCTCACACTTGCAAATCAGTCGGTGATCAAACAGCGTCTTAAAGATGGCGAGTTAGTGACTGGGGTTCTGGACAACTATGACCGAGTTACGGCAGTGAACCAAACCCAGGCAGATCTTCATTCTGAAGGTTTGCATGGTACGTTTGGATACGTTCACTTCGTTCCAAAGGAATTTAATGATGCCTTGAACCTTGGAAAGTACCGCGAACATCAGAAGTCGCTGTCGCTTGTGAGCGTCGCGGACTTGCAGCCGTCTCCAGAAAGCGGAAAATCTTTTTTTGCAGGGGGCAAGGCAGCTGCTTATCGCTCTCTCGCTAAGTACGCTCCCCATTTGGGAATTGGCCCGCAAGATCCTCGATGCACGCCACCGGTTGTGGAGCAGTGTGCGGTGGAGACACCAGATGTGATGAACCTGCAGCTGATGGATGAGGCGGACAATTCTTCCGAGAATTTTGGCCTCGTGCGTCAGGCTTATGCTAGACAGCTAGCTATGACGGAGGAGGAGTTTGCGGAATTTGTCATGTTAATAGAGGTGGACGGGGGGTCAGCGGCCTTGGCAGAAGGCCTGCGAAAGCTTCGATTCCCAGCACAATACGCTTTCGATGGGATGGAGAGTGATGAGATTTTAATTGGAGGGTCTCACCTGGAATGGGTGATTGAGGGGGCAAAATTGCGTAGGTTTGCTGGGGAAAAGGGGGACGGAGCTGCATACCCGGGCACACTTTTCAAGCTGGGGAAAATTTTGGGGCGTCCAGCGTTCAACACAGACAAGATCAAAGACTTCAACAAGCTGGAGCGGCTGTTGCGAGATGTCACTGCGGGCCTTCTCCTCGACATTCTACTGTGAGTTTGGAGGGGGAGTGTGACTGCCCTCTTGCTCACCCATACCCTTTTGTTTGCTTAGTGTTATCCTCAAAAAGGAGACGCTTGAAAGCGTCACAAAATCCGACATAGCCGATGGAAAGCTTGAGGCGGCCCTCGAGACCCTCTGCACCGACTATCTCTCCGCGGACGCCATCGAACGCGCCAAGAAAAATGCTGCCGTCGCACCGGCCTTTTACGAATCAATCCTTCGCCTTGTTGCGCTGGTGGACTGTGAGGAAGGTGTTGCTGCCAAACAGGATGGTGACATCGGCCGAGTAATCCACTTCTGGGAGCGTTCCCTTCCCTTCCTCCTCGGTGCGAAAGGAGTCCGTCAATACCGCACGCACCTCCCTCACCTCCTCCTTCAACTCAAAGTCGACTTTCCGCCGCTTCTGAGGAATCTCGCTCGCAGTCGTATGCTCATCACCCCTAGCGGGCGGAACAAGCGCTTTTGTTTCAAAGACTTTTACCTCGAAACTTTTAACTACTGGCTAGATTACTTCGGAGGCCTGAAAGTGTGTACTTTCCGTTCAAAATATCAGACGGTTGCTGACTTCCTGTATAGAATACCAAATTCGACTGGGATCGACTAAGAGATAAGATCTCGAGCAACATCCTTCTGGTGTGCCCTGCCCAACTCTCCGTAGCCCTGTTCATACTCACTGATTGACTCCTCTCAAGTTCCGTGACCTGATGTACAAGATGAAAAGGAATACCGGCAGAGACATCATATATCGGAACCATACCATTGGCATGAATAAAGCCTCATTCAGCCGCCTCATGCACGAGCTTCGCACCTCAAAAGTACACCTTCCAATCGACACCTCCCAAACCTGGAATCGAGCTGTCGTGGATGCGAGCGAGGTTGGAGCTGAGAAGCTGATGGCTATGAAGCCAGCGGACCTCCAGCGCTTTCGGTATGGGCCTGGGAGAGTAGGTGGAGATGATGGAGAGGGGGATGATGATGACCCCGATATCGTGTTTTTGTTTGGGGAAGCTGGGTTGGATTTGGCGGAAGCTGCAGATGAGGGAGCCCAAGATGAGTAGATTGAAAGTTTAAGTGGCATGAAGCGTGATTGTGTCCATCTTTGGCGGCCAAAGTGTTATTGCACGCGAAGCAGGCAGCGTTGTTTCATCCTCGAGATCTTTCAGCTTCAACACTTGAACCAAAATTTTGAGTACTATATATTTGACATATGGACGTGAAATGTATTTCACATGCTCAGTTTCAGCGTAAGGTGTTGGTTCTGCTTCCCAGTAGGCCCTTTGCAGTCCGCCTGTTAGTGAAAGTGGGTCAGCCGATGCGCTTGGTTCAATCTGAAAAGAAGCACGCACCGATCATTGGAAGCCTTTCTTTTTGAAGCCTTCTCCTGATTCTCCTTGTCTGCCTCCGCCTGTTCCTCCAACAATTCTCGGGCTTTCGTCAATTTACGAAGTCGCTTCGCCTCCGCGACGTGCCCCGCATGCTCAATGTCATCGGCCTCATCCCGGGCCCTCTTTTGATTCTGCTTCTTCTTCAACTCCGCATCTTTTTCCGCCTTCTTCTTCCCTTTCTCCACGTCCTTCGAAGCCTTCTCCTTCGCTTTCTCCTTCGCCTTCTTCCTCACCTTCTTCGCACGCGCCTCGACCACATCTCCCCGCCAAAGCTCCACAACCCGCCAACACTTCTCCCAGAGCCCTGCAATTGGCTCGCTCACAAGATCGACGAGGTTCTTCACGCTTGTGAGTTCGTCTGCGTGCTTGGCAATCGTTGCCGCGGTGGTAGAGGAGAAGAAGTGGGAGGGCTGAAGCGTCGTCTGGGTGGAGAGGCCAAAGCGGACTTCGAACCACGGTTTGAAGGCGGATAAGAGGTCGATAGCTAGCTGTGAGCGCTCGGCTGCTGTTGTAGCAAATTTCGGATTAGTTGGAGGCGCGAGGGGATCGTGAGGGGGGGCAGCCGATGGACGGCCTGGGGGGCCCATGATGATGGATCGGCCGTTTGTAGAGACGATTTGGTCGAAGTTGGCGATAGTGAGCTCGCCTAGCTTCGAGATGATGTACGCGGCACCTTTCGGATCACAATTTGCGCATCCACACTCCCTCCCTGAAACCTCACGCTGACGCGCCTCCTCCGCAACGACTTCAGCGGCTTCGCGGTCGACAGGCACGAGTCCGGTACTGGAACAGAGTGGTAAGCTTTGCTTTCTTTCCTCCAAGAAGATGGAACTCACGCCAGATAAATCTGATTTGCCACCTCATGACAGACTTCTGTCAAGGTCATCTCTAGTGACGCTTCCGCCGCTGTGTAGTCACTCGGGTGCCGAGGACGCTCATCTCTCACCCGCTTCGACTCCTTTTTATTCCTATCGTCAAGCCGCTTCTTGCTGACCGCCTCAATCAATGTGACTCCCAGCCCCAGCTGACCAAAAATCCGGCCTGTACGTCCTTTTCGCTGATCCTCATCCTCCAACGCAATTTCCCCTAACTGAATCGTAAGTAGGAGGCGCCTGATGTTTACACCCACCGCAATCCCACTCGTCCCACTCAAAATGCGATACTTGTCGTCCAGAAAGTCGTCGATTGTGGTCTTCTTGTCCCTGGCGGCGGTCACGCTGTGGAAGCGTCGCGCGAGTTTGGAGTCCCAAGTGACTTCGGAGGGGAAAGTTGCGGCGGAATGAAGGGCTTCTACGACGTTGAGGGTTTTGTGTCGACTATTGCTGAAGATGATTGTGGGTGGGAGCTCGGATGGGTCACCCCGGGACGCAACAAGGGGTGTGATATCTCCTAAGGAGATCTTGGTGTGAGCGAAAGGGATGCGGAGGTGGCGGATGTTGGGTCGGAAAAGGTCTTGAGAAATTATGCGAATACGATCCTCAGCAACAGCGGATGAAGCAAGAACTGCCGACCGATGTATAGGTGTGCAGGTTGCGGACAAGAAAATAGTCTTCTGCCCGAGTTGAACGTTGCGGACCGCCATGAGGCCGTAGTCCGGTCGAAAAGCCACGTCTGTCTTCTTGGCGGCCCATTGACCCCCACCAAATTTACCCTCCTTCATCAATCCCCACTCCCACACCTTCTGCGACTCATCGATGACCTTCACCAGCAGCTGTTCTCGGAACTGTGCCTGCTGGAACAACCAAGCACAGATCTTATCTTTGTTGTAGTGCTCTGGCGACTAAGATACAATTTCACAATCAGTGCTCATGAAAAGGATGAAGTGATTGGACGCACCAAGCCCACAGTCTGATATTCACCGCGCAGGATACCCTCCGCGACCTCTCGATTCCAAACGCAAGTGGGCTCCGACGTGATGTTCAGGGACGAAAACCCCTCTGCAGATTTTTCTAACGCCTTAGTTGAATTGGATTATCAGCATAGTCCTGGATATACTTTGGGGTAAGTTAACTCACAGCATTATCTCCTACCGCATCAGTGGGTGCAATAAGGAGCACCAAGGTTCGCTTTTCATCCTTCACTGGCCTTACTAGCCAGAAAATCGACCCAATTCGAGACTTCCCCGCCCCCGTGGGCATACTCGCCCAGATACCATCCGACGCGTCCAAGTCTACACCTACCAGCGCTACTACCGCGTCCACCTGGGTCTTTGTCGCGCCCTTCCCGTATCCGTAATAGTCCTCCGCTGTACGCAAGATAATTTCCTCCAACTCGTGCAGTGGACCGGTAATCTCATCATGCGTGAGCGCGCGTCGAAATGCGAAACACCGTGGCTGTGCCGGCTTGTCAACAAGTGTTGCTGGGAGATTGCCGGAGAGTCGACCAGAAAGCGCCCTTTTTTGCGCTCCTTGTGGTGTACCTCGCGGGATTACCCTTACTATTTTCCGAACTCGAAGCGGAGTACTCATTGTGCGGCCAGAGGGGTGTCGGTGGGCGGGAACTGCTCAGCGCGCAGCGTGTTGTTGCACCCAGACCTGATGTATTGCTTCACGCGCGCAAAAGTCGGTTTAAAACCATAACCTTTTGCCCATACACTTCAATTACCCTGTGTCACGATATGCCCCGGTCAGATTGATTAAAATATATCGAGTGCACCCCCAAGAAAGGCACGAAAGCAGAACATGCCAAATTCATAAATGGTAGTTGCGGCGCGCGCCGCCACTACCGCTACAAGGCACTTTTGGGTGTTATTTTTAGCTCAGATTCAAGCAGAGATACAACGCTATGTCTGGCCAGAAGATGAGAACGATTGAAGAATATGTGTCAAGCAAAATGATGAATACGTTTTTTTGGCCGAAAATCGAGCCCCGGCTCAGCCGCGCGGAAGCTTTAAGCCGCGAGGCCTCCCTGAGGTCTCATGTCGAGGTTACACATGACGCACGCCCGGCCATCCTTTCTTCCCCCTTCCACATCCCCAATCTTGCCTTGCTATGAGCGCAGGTAGATTCAACCCCTACACCTTCCTCATCCGGCGATTCTGACGGTTTCCTTTTGAAACAGAATTTCCTATTACTCCAACCTCGTGTCCACAAGTTGTTCAAAACCAATTCGCGATCTCCCCATCATTCAGCTCTTTCTACGTGACCATGTGAGCACGCCCACTCTAATTCCTATGCATTACTTGACTGAACTTGTTGTCTACTCCCCAGGTCGGATAGCTCTACCTCAAGTCCCGACCTTGGCAACCCATCGCCACCAGAGAGCTCGTCAGGCGAAGCGAAAGCAGCTAAGGAGCCGGAGGATGAACCGAGTGAGCTTGAATCCAGCATACTACAAGAGCTCCTTGAAATCGAGAGAGCCCGCGAAGCGGCTGTCCACAAGTATGCGGGAGAAGAGGAAGACAACGATAGGGAGGCGGCTTGGTTGGCGGAAA
The DNA here is from genome assembly GCA_035521515.1 of Phenoliferia sp. Uapishka_3. NCBI lineage: Eukaryota > Fungi > Basidiomycota > Microbotryomycetes > Kriegeriales > Kriegeriaceae > Phenoliferia > Phenoliferia sp. Uapishka_3. The sequence continues at coordinate 5,749 of JASZXU010000298.1, read as the reverse complement.
GACGAAAGAAGTTAAACGAGTCGGATGCTCAGCTCGCGGAGCAGAAGAAGCAGACAATGACAAGGAAGGAGCTGGAGATCGGAAAGTTGGATACGAGGCGTCAACAAAAGACATCCGATCTTTCGGCGCTCAAGAGGGCTCCGGCTAAGGAAACGGATGGAGATAAGAAGGAAAAGATGGAAGGGAAGAGCGAAAAGGTGAGTGGATTTCTCCTCATTACAATCTCTGAAAGCTGAACGCTCACTGAGCAGCGCTCTCGTTTCCGTGCAGCAAAAGGCGGACGCGTAGGCGACCCCTCCCGCCTTCTTTTGCATCGTTTGTTTCCTCGCTTTACTTCACCCGCATCTTTAGTCCCACCGGATTAATTTTTACCCGTTCTGTGCAATACCACTTTGTGACTTTTCTACTACCCGCATCGGCATCATCGTCCCGGGAAAGTTTTCCTGCAAAGGCATTGTGGCAGCGAACGCGCGAACCGAAATCCTTGAGACTGCCCTTGGGGGCCTGAAAGGGTAACACTACAAACAAGATAGAATAATTGTTGACGAAACACTCACCTCCCTATTGCTGACGGTGTCGAGCACCGTTTTTTGCACTATTTCCCGACGTCCTGCCCCTCTTCACCACCTCCATAGAAATCCTGAGCATGTGCCGTTAAGAGCCGGAGCTGAACACGATCCTTTCTTCCTCCCCGCTTCTCTGAACCCTCGAGCTCTCTTTCCATACTCTTCAATCTTGGACAAATTACCCTCATAGACGACATCCTACCCTCTCTACCTGTCATCCCTTCTTGCGTCAAGGCGTTCATTTCAGTGTAATCCATGCCAAAATATCGCTGAAAACTCATCTAGAGATCGATGCACTACTTTTGGGTAGGGTTGGCGGGCGCGAAAACGGAAAGGCGCTCACAGCGGTCATCTTCGACGCCCCGGAACTTGCCCGGTACACAGGGTGGCAAGCATCGCTGGTGGGGCGGATTTGGCAGCAATGTGCGCAAATCAGGGTGTGACAATGCGCTACTGTGGGGTGAAGTACAGATTAGTATGATTCGTGCCGCAAAATGACGAGAATTGTTGTGTTCGTTGAAATCGGGGTGCGCTTCGACCAGCGCTTCGCACTCACACCAACGAAAGGTTGAAGAGAAAATTGAGTTCCAACCCTCCGGCGTTCTAGATTCGATCTCAGCTTGGAATTTACTTGCAGATATTGAAGGGCCACCGGCTCTCATGGCAAACTCCAGGGCAATCATCTCCCTTCAAAGGACAATGCCACTTCCCCCAGCCTGCAAAAAAAGCCCGTTCTGGCGCTTGGAGCTCTGTTCAGTTGTCTTTTAATACTCATGTTTAAGGGGCGGATGATTGGAAAGGAAGTGTCGACGAGAAAATGCCGACTCCCTTACGCTGGGCGGTAAGCTGCCTGCGAGCGCGAGGCAGAATTAGGAATCAATCATACTCTTTACATCACTAAATACAGGCCTGACAGGCGCAAGAAAGCTAGAAAATGGGTCCTAGACCCTACTCGCTCACCGTCGCACCCGCTTCATTACTTCCACTGCCAGCGAGTGTCGGCTTCGCGACGTCTTCACCCATCTCACCTCTCAGCCCAGCGACCTGCACACTCCTCTTTGGGTCCCCAGTTCCAGCGGTCTTTTTCTCCAAGATCTCAGCATCCTTTAAATCCACACCAGTCCCACCATACGCAATCGGCACATCTTCCAAGCTCCCAAGACACTTCGCCAATTCCTTCCCATCCGCCAACACGACAAATTTCTCCACCGTCTCTTTCCTAACGACCATCTTGATCGCAGCATAGACCCATCCCATGACCCACGGGACATTTACAAAAAACTTCTGCTCCAGCAGTTCTGGATAATGAGCGCTAAGAACTTCGATGGTTTTCTTGGTGGCGGCTTTTGTGGCGGGATCGAGGCGGAGGAACGAAACGCCGAGGTAGTCGTGGACTTGGACCATTTGATATGGGTCTGGATCGTTGGGGGAAGAAGATAGAGGAGTGGTGGCGGTTGAAAGGGAGAGAGCACGGACACCTCGTTCCATCAAGTTGACTCGCCAGCGGAGGAATCTGCGAAGCAAGGATATGTCAGTGAGGGTGAAGAGGTTGCGATGGCAACGAGAAAGGAACCTCTCAATGTCAGAGAAAGTCTCTTCTGGCTTTTTGACGGCACCGTAAACGTTCCAAGTTACCTGGGTCACCAAGCTTGCGTCAGCTCCCCAACACACTCCGCGGCGCAGCTCCAACAAGAATACTCACGACTCTCTCCACGCCGTCTCTGCTGACCCTCGTGACGTATCCTAGCCCCGTGAATCGATCATCCTCCACTTCTCTCGGTCCCTCCTCTGCCCCATCCAGGCCAAATTCTTTCCGCCAAGCAAGTGTCGCAGCAAGCTTCTTTTTTGCGACTTCTACTTCGCCGTTATTTGATCGCAAGTACTTTTGAAGTACCAGAAGAGTCGTGAAGGCAGGTGGGTCGGATTGAGTGAGCTGTATGCCCCATATCTGGGAATGATTGGCCGTTGTGAGGATGCTGGGGAGCGCCGAGTGGAATGCGCGGAGGGGATCGTTGAGGCACAGTGGCGGCCAAATAGGCTGCTCCATAGAGACTGATTTAAGATCGTGGCTTAAGTGCTACTTGACGCTGATTGGAGGTTGGTAATGAAGGTGGAATAAGGGAGATGAAAGCGACTCGGCCGAGTAAAGCCGAATAGGAGTTCCCATCCATCCATTCTTTCTTTCCAAATTCCAGTATAAATGGCAGTCTCCCTCAAACTAGACGCTCAGTTCAAACAGCAAGCGAGTGAGAACCGATCAGCTTCATTCAAATGAGCTCGCTGGGTAACCCAAGTCGGAACGGGACGGCACATACCAGCTCCCTTCCCTTCTATGAAATGCCGGTATGTTTGCAAGATGCGCTACAGAAAGCTAACGAGGGTGACGACTCCAAAAAACAATCACAAAAGAAAAAGTGTCCATCATCTACATCTCCATCTTATTCCTCCTCATCTCAGCCCAGTCCTTCCACCTCCCACCTCCACCCCAAGGATTCTACTCGCTTTACTCATATCTCCATCCTGTCTCTTACTTCGCCCAGCTTCTTGCCTCCCCTTGCCCTTGACCGCCGGCTCATCATCCTCATCCTCACTTCCAATCTCAAAGCTACTCGCGTGACCAATAATACTAGCCGCATCATCAGCTTCGTCGTCGGAATAGAGCCGTTCGACGTGGTTGGAGGGAGGGGTGAGAGTCACGTCGGGAACGGAGGATGGGAGGAGAGGACCAGTTGCTGCGGTGTCGTCGAGGGCGGCTTGTTCAAGATCTTTCTTCCAGCGACGGCGGAGAAAGACGGGAACAAGGACGGCTAGCATGACTGGATGGGCGAAAAGGAGTAGTCAGTCGCCGTGTAGGTGAGCAAAGGCGAAGGGAAAGAAGTCGTACTTCCACCGAGTCCGAGTCCGTTTTGGATCTGTTGCAAGTACATACATATTGTTAGCTCTTCCGTGAGTCGCTCGAAAAGAATAACCGGAAAGAGCAGAAACGTACAGAAATGATGTGAAAGTCTGAAGTGCCAGTCATCTGGTCCAACGTCGTTCCAATCTGGGTGTGGATGAAGGAAACGCCAGCGATTCCAAAGAATGTCGAAATCCAGAATGTCCAAACACTGATTCCGAGGTGGGGAGCGACCACGTTGACCACCCAATGTGGGGGTAATGGTGCGATTCTGCGAGGAGGTATCTGTTTAGCGGCTCGCACACAGAGCTCCGGTGAGAAACATCGGTTGCGGGCGATGGTTGCCTTGCCTCCTTTCTGCACTTTACAGAAAGAATGTAAACTCACCGGAGAACGATGAGGTAGGAGATCAAATCCTCGCGGTGCCCTTCAATCCTCTCACTCCAAGCCTCGAGACGTCGCTGCCATTTCTCGCTGTTGAGTAATAATGCGGGACCGAGTTGTAGTGAAATCATATAGCAGAGTAGTGCTCCGCTTGCGACACACTTTTAAATTCAGCAGGTAATTGGTTCAAGGTCAGCGCTCTTGCACCGGTGCCTCCAATCCGTTCGCGGCGCCAAGGCATGACAGTATAATTCGGAAAGAGACTCACGAAGCAGCAGAGTGGGAGCGCCATGGCGACGCCATACATGGCGCCTCCGAGAATAGAGAGGTACATGCTTCCTGGAATTGAGAAAGCTTGGAGGCTGCGTGGGGTCGAGGAGGTGTTAGCGCAGTTCCTCGCGGGTGGACATTTGAAGCGAGGACGTTGTGGCTGATGAGGCAAGAGGGAGCTCGAAGGACGTATGGACGACTCACAAAAGGTAAACAGTGACATAGCAACCGAGTACTCGCCAATAATTCCGATCTTTATAGACCTGCGGGGCGCACGCAACACAATCAGCACCTCGGCCCCCGCCATTCCGCACCGTACAACAGCCTACTGACCTGGAGGACCTCATTCAAAGCTTTGAGCTCCTCAAAGCTCTTGGGCAGCTTTACATGCTCTTTGTCTCCCTCGTCCAAGTCTGGCAACATCGTATGGAGCAACAACCACAGACTGCCCACCGCAACTACAAACAACAACCCAGCCTTGATTCCCGCCGTTACAATGGGATGATCCAACAGCCAATCTCGAATTGGTGCGGGAATGAATTTTGGCAAGTCTGGTTGTAGATGGAGGGAGACTGAGCTGGCATTCGAGTGAGATCTCCGTCTGCCGCCCTGTGGTACTGGTAGGAAAGTTGATTGTACATTGTGGAAAGTTGTTGAAGGGATTGCAGGGGAAGGAGGGGAAACAGTGAGGGATGGGGCTGCTGAAGCTGTGCGCTCGGCGTCAGAGTCGTTGTCCGAATCAGAGCTGTTGGAGGGTGATGCAGAATCGAATTTGTTGATCCTACCAGGTCGGATCGTGTCGAGAGAATGAGCTGATTTCCATGACTTTGAAGTGAAAGATGGAAGTGGCTCGTCGTCGTCGTCGTTGTCCGTTGCTGCTGCTGCGCCAAGACCGCCGGGCGTTGATGACGGGATTGGGATTGCGATTGAAGTTGATGAGATTGGAGAAGAAGGAGTGAGGAGTGTTTGTGGATTTGAAGCGTAGTAAGAACGTGATGAATCTTGGCGTGTGTGAGACGAGGATGAACTCGATGACGCTGTCGACGAACGTGGGCGCGACATGGACACGGCTAGGAGGGGCGTAGGATGCCTGGTAGGGTCAAATAAAAGCCTTTGGGGCACAGATGTGGGGACGGTGTGTTGTCGTGCAGCGTGCTTTGGGTCAAAGAAACGACGTGATCGGTCAGAGGACAAGCCGCCTATTCTCGCGCCGGTGTGCGGAGGCGAGTCACAAAAAGATGGCGCTCAATCTATATTTTACTCTCGTATCTATGACATTGTTCAGGTCAATATCTTCCGATATATGGCTTTTGCAGACCTCAAAAATGGACTGGAAAATGAGCTATTTCGTGACTTCTCGGCCGTGTCGATCTGAGCCATCCGTCTTGCCTCCTACCCATCACGACGAAGCCTCCCATCTCTTCCAAAGGCCACCCCAGCACACTGCACTAACGCTCAGAGTATTCACACCCGTCGCCTGCCATCATCCAATTCGACCCTTCGTTCCACGGGGCTTGCCGGCACCGCCTCCACCGGCCCGCCCTTGTCTTCAGATCCAATCCAGCGTTCGACGCGACAGAGTGCTTCACTAAGCGACCAGGCTGGCCAGGCTTTTGCCCCTGCACCCACCCCG
>JASZXU010000297.1:0-26181 GCA_035521515.1 Phenoliferia sp. Uapishka_3 | reverse complement strand
CCGCTATTTGCTTTGCAGTGCCGTTACCAGCCTATTGAAAGTAGACAATGTGGGAAGTTAGCTGACTGTACACGCATCCTGATGGATCACACTGCTAAGAGGAGGCGCAAAGACGCACCAGTCCAACCCTTCCTCTAACCCCTCTCCTTTGATCGCGCAACTCTTGTGAATGCTCCACTGTCGGTTTTTGAGCGTATCCAAACCAAGTCCTTCTGAGACCTCTGCCGGCGTCATGGCATCCGGTTGATCCTGGTAGGAATGATTCGTCAGCTGCCTTCCGCGACCCTTTCCACCCCATCCCGAGTTGAGGGATCCCGGAGTGGATGTAAATCTGACCTGTTTGTTAGCAAAGACCAACAACCGTGCGTCTGCTAGCTCGTCCTCGCTCAGCATGGCCAGTAGCTCCGCCTTGTTCACCCCCAGCCGCTCGCGATCTGAGCTGTCCACAACATAAACGACCGCCTTTGTGTCGGCGTAGTAACACCGCCAATATGGACGAATCGACGTTTGTCCTCCAAGATCCCACACCTGCCCATGCGTAAGCAGCTTCAGCGTCATACCATACTCCGAAATGGTCACAAGGCCCAATCAATCGGACTGCCGGCCCACCTGAAACTTGATGTTTTTATACTGCACTGTCTCGACGTTGAAGCCAATTGTTGGGATTGTCTGAACAATCTCTCCGATTTGTAGCCGGTATAGGATAGTAGTCTTTCCGCTGCAGATGGCCGAGGGATCAGTCAGCTTTAGGTCGGTCGACCGCACGAGCCACGTCCAGGTGCGCGACCGCGCGTCCATGCTTGATCATTGAGCAGGATAGGAATGACTGAACGTACGCAGAGTCGAGCCCTAGCATCAAAATCCGCACTTCTGACTGCCGTGAGAATAGGCCCGAGAGCTTTGAGAAGAGAGATGAGAATGAGACGCCCACTGCGCGAGGCGGCGAAGGGCGTTAGCAGGCTCATTATGTGCCGAATATTCAGACGTGGGCGCACTATTTGTATGTGTTTGGGCGGGGAGAATGCGCGGCAGAGGGCAGTGGGAGGGAGGTGTTCAGATGAGGGCGGCCAAGTGGTGCGAGTCGAAGCGCTAAGGGCACAAGCTGCAGAGGCTCGCGGCAGATGGTCTGTCGCTGGCGGCGAGCGGAACTAAGGGGAGGACGGTCTTGAGGCGGAGGGAGAGTTTGTGTTGCGCTTGCTGTTGTTGGTGAGTGCAGGTCGGAGGGGAGTGATCATCGCGCTTCTGACCTTCTGATTCTATTCGCGGCCCATACAACCGGGGAGCCTGCCATCTTATTTTCCTTCTCCCGTTTTCTCGCCTCCCCACCTGTTTGGCGATATCACCTTCTAAAAATGCTGATCCCTTTGTGACTGTCTGCTCGCGAAAAAAAAAACATACGCCCCCATCATTTCAAAGGTTCGCAGAGCCGCCGTCGACTGTCCAGGGCGCCCTCTCGATCACTTCATCAAATATCCCGAGCCAAACAGAGGGACTGAATGCCACGTCTTTGAAAATAGTGTTCATTGCTTCGGAGATAGATACACTGCCCCTGCCAAAGCTTCGAGAGCACCTCACGCCTCTCAAATTCACGGGAGCGCCAGCACGGTCGCGGCAGGAGCTGGTGGCGCGTTCGTTCAATTTCATTTGATCCAACGTGATTCGAATGTATTGAAGCGCTCAAGCACGATTTACAGCTCATACGCTCAAGACATAGCATGCGAGTGGGTGCCCCAAGTTCTGGCAGGCTGTGCTTCGCAGACCGCTGCCAGCTTTTCAGAAGCTGCAGTAAAGCCCTGTGCGCTGCACTGAAACAATGCTCCAAGCTACATAGCAAAATCTAGGAGTCAAACTCATTATTCTATCTGACAACGAATGAGACTATCCCCAGCAAAGTCCAGGGCACGTTCGACGTCCAAACTGTGCCAGTGGGTAATACGCGCTGAAGTTTTAAGTGGTGTACAGGTCTAGAATTCTTCAAGGTTGGAAAAGGTCCAGGATCGCAAACAACCTTATCCCGAAGCAGAAGTCGTAGCGAGGACTGGCAATTCCTTCACATACTCGCCTGCAGTTTGAGGTCGCCCATCCATAATTCGCCAGTTGGGCAAGGAGACAAAATATGATCTACGAATGACAATTTTTATTGATCCTAAGACGTATGATAATGCTAACTACAACAAAACGTCTTCATACACCTGAATCCAACCACGACGTCTATGAGCCAGCTCATCAACTTTTCCACCAAACGATTATCTCCTTTCTGACGGTGCCCGCCAAGATCCAAAATGCTTCAGGGTCACCCCCTTTCTAGTATCCCGAGTAGTTTGCGCTACCCATAATCCCTCCTTGATGGCATCGAGTTCCTTTAAGAGCGTAGAGAAGGCGTCGGGGACGAAAACTTTCTTGGCCTTCGCAGCGAGCGACTCTGTCTGATTCCAAACCGCCATTCCCGCCGGCAACAGCTTCATCCTCTGGCTTGTTGCGACGACCGGGAAATGGAGATCCTCGCTCGGAAGTCCCCATTGGAGTCGGGAGGCAATCGAGCTGAGGTGTTGCTGCATTCGGCGAATCTCGTGATGTGGGACCATTTCGAGACGCTGGATGAAAGTGTCGCCTTCTCCGTTTATGATCTCTTGCTCGTCAACAAATACGGTGTACCTACAAAGAGCGTAAATGGTCAATAACCATCTTCTGAGGGAACGTGGAGCCAAGACCTACTTGGAAACGTCGTTGATGTCAGGTGAAGATGGGAAAAGACGTCCGTAGCTTCGATCTCTGAAGATGACCGGGATGCATCCCAGAAGAATCGCCTCGTACATCGCGCGTCGAGTGGGAGAGTCGCCAGGCGGCATGGGGCAGAACACGGCCCTTTGCATGTCCTCGTGGATCATTGTCAAGTTCTGAACATCGTCCACGGGGTTCTTGATATCATTAAATATTATGTGAGTGTCGGACCCAGAGGGAGAGTCGACGAAAGCATTCAGTTGGGTGCGGAGGGCGCTGCGAAGCGCGAAGCCGTTGAATGGGTCGGAAGGGCTAAGGCCCCAAGGATGGGTAGCTGCTGCTGCATGGTACAGACTAAAGAAAAAGAGAATCCGTCAGCTCGAATGTTCGATGGAAAATATAGATTGGGCGCTCACAGGAAGGGTCGATCTTGATGGAGAAAGTATTGGCCGACGGACGACTTTTCCTTTCGAATCTTGGAGGCGTGAACTCCATTGACTTCGGGGTCTGACTGGCGGGTGACAAGCTCGGAAAGGTGGAAGGCAGAAGGGTCTGTGGTGTTTGTCGGGATGTCAGCCTGAGCAAACCGTCCTGGGGAAAACAAGAGGACGTACAAGGAACATCGATCATATACTTCATTGCTTCTTTGTGGCTCTTCGGTGCCCCTTCGATCGAAACCACGATAACGCTATCCTTGATCTCTTCCATCAATTCCGGTGAGAATAGTTGGCGCTCAAGGTTGCTACGAATCGTCGCAACGGGAATAATGATGCGAGGGTAGGGCGTTGGGCCAACCGAAGCGACAAGATCGCGAATGAAACTGGTGGTTTGCTTGATACTGTCGAGAAGGTCTGGATCTTGACAACCCCAAGGATTTGAGTACAGCTGGGCAAGTATGGGAACGAAGATAAAGTCGGGAGAGGGACTGCTTGAAAGCAAGGGGATATTGTGAGAGTAGTCGGTGAAGCGGGTTGTTAGAATGTTGTCGAGCGTGTACTGATTCGTGTTGGTAACGATATAAGGGAAATCCTGCATCCGAAAGGACTAGATAAGTATTCTTCCCGAAAAGGGAGGAGGTAAATGGAAGGCTCGCCCTCGCCATCGGCTGTCGGGCGCCATATGGTGCCAGTGTTGATTCACGGTGTGGACCTGGTATTGGCCCCCATCCACATTTCAGTCCGGCAGCTGCTAGTTTTTCGTTGATTTGCGTCATGTCTGCGATCGAAACGGTCGGCCTAGTGTGAACCGGGGGCGACTCGAGGCGCGACTGGACGAGCTCCCAAGCCGCGGTGGTGACGGAAAATCTCCTCATCGGGTGAATGGCGGCAGTGAAAGTGACGGCAAGGATGGTGAGAATAATGTAATGGTGTCCTCGAACGAGCGGTTTTGCTTTCCGTCCATAAAGCTCGGGCCGAAGATATGTGCGGAACGCAGTGTCGTCCATCTCAAATAGCAGCGTTGATCCGACAACGGCCAGTCCACCGAGGATAGACGGGAGAGTGAGCTGAAAGTCGAAAAGTATGACGGATAGGAGGAAGGTGAAGACGATGGAAAGGGACAAGGCAAATCCCTTAGCGACATTGTCGGCGTGCTTGATCGCGACGGCTGCGCTGGCAGGCGTCAGTGCGCTGGACCCCGAGCAATGGAACGCACAGCATGAACAGGAGCTGAAACTACTAACCGATCAGGAGCCCGCCAAACGTCTGAAGTCCGATGACCAGCCACGCCATGGGATGGAATCCAGTGAAGAAACCAACGGCAGTTCGTACGACGGGATCGTACCAGTGTTCAAGCGGGTCGTTCATATCGAGCGAGAAGCCCATTCCACCTGCCCAATGCGCTGGATTCGCCTGTACGAGGACTACGATGATGCCGAGAATAGTGCTGAAGCCGCTTAGCTGCACATTGCGAACCCAGAGGCTCGCCGGCTTGTTTTCGCGAGTAGGTGCGCGACGTCCATTGATGGCGAGAGGGGGGCCGTCTGGGCGTCTCTTAATTACCAGTTCGAAGTACGTCGCAGCGACCGAGCTGCAAACACACGAGACGATGACCGAAGTGATGCTGGATTTCAGATAGATGATGTCAAGACAGCGGCTTTTGCGAAGATCTAGGGAGACACTTACCCCATCAGATAATTTTGATCCTCGTTGTCGACTTCGGGTCGAAGAGTGTGGACGTGCGAGTCGGACGCCTTCGCACGAAGCGCTCCAATTTGCATCGTAGCTACTCCGAGTGCGAGGAAGACAAAAGAGATCCACTGTGCAGGGGCGAATCTTCGTCCCAGAATCGTCACAGCGGCAATAGCGGTTATGAGGGTCTGGTAGATGCGGGAAACGTCAACGATCTGCCACATGAAAATTTACTTGTCGTCTGGCGCACTTTCAGCTGAAATGTGACCTGGAAGACAGGGACCGACAGGTTTCGAGCCGCTACATATCTAAAGGACATCTCTATCAGCCTCCTCCATCGGACACACAAGCCGCGATCTTATTCGACTCACATGAGGTTGTTCTGAATGGCGAAAAGGACAGCCGGCACTGCCATCTTGTACCAGTCACTTCCAAAGATATCAACCAGCAAAAGTCCTGAGATTGTCTCGTTCCTCCTCTTCCAAAGTAATGGCTCATCGAACTTGAGCTCCAAAAGTTCCTCGGGCACTTCCTTCCCGGAGAGAGTTGGAGTGAGGGGCGGTCGAGCCCAGGCAAAATTGGCGAGCTCTGGAAAGCGCATCTTTTGCTGAGTGCAGTCGAGTGAGATGCCTAGAGTTGCGGGAGCAATCGAAGAGGACCTTCGCCGGAGGATAGAGTGTTTGGCGCTGTCGTTTAGGCTGGAGATGGGAAGGTCATATGGGGCCTCGCGATAAATGTCTTTTTCGTAAACCTCGTCGGCTCCGGCGTACAGCTCTGGAGAAGGAAGCTTATGAACTGGTCGTCGAAGGAGGCGTCGCTCGTTGATTGTGTCTCGGAGGGCGAGAAGGAAGGAAATGACCAGCTTGCCGACCTCTGCAAGGGTTCATCAAGCTCAGCAACACAAACAGATATCGCGGTATGAGACGAGAGGAACTACCTGTCATCAAGACAGCACTCGAAGCCTTGAAAGGGGCTTGACCAGGATGAAGGTGCGACTGCGAAACGTGAAGTCTGCATCTGATGATCAGCTTGCGCCTCCCCGGTAACACCAAGAAAAGGGTCACGTACACGATAGCAAGGACCGTTGATTGTGTGCATACTGCAGCGAGGCTGAGATTCCTGGGAGACAGCATCGAACGCTGTGCAGACATGGTGGATAGTTTGAATGGGCAACCAGCCGTCAACGAGGACAAGGTGTGGTGGGAAGCTGGGAGTAGAGAAAGAAGGGAAAGATGCCCGTCTAAGCGCCCATTGTCATCAGTGGCTGGAGAGAGACAATTACCGCACTCGCGAGGCGCCTCCACCCGCGTCGCCGCGATCAGGATATTCCGCGATCGCAAAGCAGCGTCCCTCGTCTTTTTCTTCCTCCGCTGCTCTCCGCTGACAGTCGAGCGAGTGAGATGAGTAAAGCTAACGGATGTTGAGACTAGGGTACTGACTTGCTTAGCATCAAGTATGGCACGTAAACCTCTTCTTCGTCAAGGAAGCAGGCGACAAGCTTTGAGCTCGGGCCCAGAGTCTCAGTCTCAAGTCTCAGATGGGTGTGAGGTGGGTGAGACCAGCCGCGTTCAGCCCGATTAGATGCGGGTGATAGACATTTCTTCCTCTTTCGCACCACAAAGACTTGCATCAGCGGCCGACAGCAATTTCCGACTCGCTTTATGGCTTTCGTGCAAGGACCAATCCTTCGGCGACTTCTGGCGGCTCGCTCGAGTAGTCGTCCCAGAGATCGGAGTGTTGAACGCCAGGGAGGCGCATACCTCGAAATTGGCGAGACGGACTGACGAGGCTGGTTGACGTCGAGGGCAGCAGCGAAGAGGCTTGCGAAGAGGACCTGCGGCTTACGGCTGAAAGGTTATCAAGATTGACAGCGCAAAGCAATAGAATGTACATCAACAATTTCAAGGCAGGAGAATCGGAACAGTCGGAGGATGGCTCAGCTCCTCGCCCCAAGCGCTCCTTCAGCTTGAATGTCGGCTCCATCGGGAACTAGCTCCCTCATCTAACACAATGGGTTATGAGTCGATTCGGTTTCGGAGATGCGAAATATCAGAGACTGACAGTCAATTCTTTTGCTCCTCGTTCCCTCCGCCAACGATTTGAAATGCTCAGGACCTCTGAGTCGATAACGTACCTGGAGATGTTACCAGCGCATCAGCGGCATGGTGAGAACCGGTAGAAATCCTTGATTTAGGAAGATTGCTCACCAATATTTTCGAACAAAGGATTCTGTCAGCTCCCAATTGGCGGGGAGAAGAATGTCGTCTGTCGGAAACGCGAGTGAGCCCCCGAATGATGCCCTCCAAGTCTCAAAGCTGCTGAACGAAGCACGTACCTTCATGGATACTGACTGCATCTACGAGATCGTTGAGCAGCGTGCGTAAGTCATATCTGCGGACGAAATGTCGACATTAGCCAACATTAGCGCTGCCTTCAAGTACAGCGATTGCAGAGCGCACTGATCCTTGAGCAGAATCAAACGATCTCGCAAGGAGGCAAAGATAATTCCTACACGTTTTTCACCGTCAGAACATAAATGTAGAAATACAATATGGAAGCGCACCATCGAAGAAGGGGCTATGGGGGACCGTAGTCTGGGTTACGGTGGCTTTCAGACTTGGCGGGAGATGATACGAGGGGTTGTTGCGCTTGTTTGCCATATGATCTGTATTCCGTCTTTTCAGTTCGACCGACTTCCAGTGGGGAACAAAGGGAATAGAATTCACAGCTGATCAACTGGATCGCCTAAAGTGAAAAAAGGTCAGACGTGAGACGGTACAGCACCGAAGCAGTCCTGCTCTCACTTGAAGCTTGGGATTGTCTGTGGGCTGCAAAATACCACACACGTCAGAGAGGGAACGAAGAAAGGCACCCAGTGGGTTTACGTACCATTGAGAAAAGTTCTTGAATTTCCTCTTGAGGTGCAGTGGCGTCTGTTCCAGGGTCGGATAAACGAGGCCGGACAGAATCAAGTGCGTCCGCGTCTCTTTGTATGGGATCCAGAGCAGGACTACCCGCATTTGACGACGCCGTGTGCGGGTTGTACAACGCCGCACCGTAAGAAGTCGACCTCCCAGGAAATGGGTGCTCGCCCATCGAGGGCAGGTTATACATGCTCGCCGCCACACTGCTCCCCATTTCCGCCATTTCCACAGGCGACTCCATATCGTCCGTTCGGGCTCGCTTGAAAGAGGATGGGCCAGCGGCGCCGTTGGCGTTGCTGAACGAGTTCGATGAGGGGCGCTTGGTGCCGGTAAATTCTTCCGGAGGCTTGCCAGTCGAATTGATTACTTCAAATACGTGCTCTGTTCGATTTCGATTGATGAGAGCCTGGAATTCTGGAGGAGTATCCAAAAAGTAAGTCTTGACGTTTGATCGAGGGCTTCGGCGGACAAACCTGGCAGGTCGGTACCGAGTTGCGGTAGAATTCCGCCCAATCCACCTCCCTTCGTTTTCGTTCAGAACAAATGAGTGACCTTGCCAGCGCCCCGTAAATTCCCTGTAAATCTCTCCACTCACAATAAAGCCGCTGACACTGCCCAGTAATTCTCGCAGCCTCTGATTCTCATCTATCAACGCTTTGATTCCGTTGCGCAGCTTGTCCAGTTGATCGTCTCGACTTGATTCGTGAAGTTGAACCCTCGCTTCGAGGTCCTTTATATACTGAACTTTGCGTTGCCGGAATTCGCGTTGCGCAATCCGGTTCTGCACTTTTCGTTGGTCCTGGGCGGTTGTTCGTCAGCCGACTTTTCCAATATGTCTGGAACTTCTAGCAGACGAACGAGATCTCTGTGCACGGAGGTAAATGAGCCAATATGACCGAGGCACCGACTACGCAACCAGGACGAGCTCACTTTGCGCTTTCCTTAGGTCTCCTTCCACTTCCAGCTCCTTGGTCTTGTCCCTCGTCATCCGAAGCACCCTGAAGAAATTTGGATGGCGTCAGCTGGCGGGCCAGTTGCGGAGTGTTGTTGACGTAGGGCGCTCGGAGCCGGCAGTCGGAACTCTTAGGAGGGGCCGCTCAGAGGGGGCCGCTGCTCACAAAAGAATCTCCAGAGATGCTTCTGGCGTGGCCTGGTCGTGTCATGGCTGCTCGGACAGAGAGAGGAATATGTCGAAGATGCGTGACCGGAAAACAATGGAAGGTCCCGACGCGCATTACACAAATGAACGTCGTACTTTGTGCCGGCCAAACGGGGGGTCTGCTTTCTCTCCCATACTACTCTCTCTTTCTCAATCAAAGTCAGCCAGGAAGAAGTAAGTTCTAAGAGCTCCTTAAATGATTAAATCCAGTTTGAAAACGCGATTGACAATCCGAACCAGGCCGGCATGAGGACTTAGAGACGCTCACGCTCCATTCGCCTCGCACCCCCTCCGCCAACCTCCCAAATCTCGCGACTCGCGCTTCACTTTGCAGGAGAACGGCTTTAATGTCGTCCTTCAGCTCGTACGGACAGGGAGGTCCGCAATCCTTGTTCTCTCGCGCGCCAGGCAGCGCAGCCCCGCCGTCTAATTCGTCGTCTTCTACGTACTACACTGCGCAAGAAGCCATCGGCAGCCAGCGGAGCGTGTCTTCCTTGAGTGCACTCGGCTTTGCTTCAGACCCTCAGGAAAGCTTCAACGTCTTCAACTCGCGCTCACCCAACCTTGGCGGATCCTACGACGTGCAGCCAACTGTCAGGTCCGTCGACACGAGTCGCCCTTACCCTCTTGTCGAGCGACGGTCCTTCAGGGATGTTTCGAGCGCGGGAGATATGGTCGTTGATGGTCATGACGGAGGGTCTGGGTCGGGAGCTACTTCGCGAGGAAGGAACACTCCCACTCGCGGGATAGGAGCGATAGGAGACGGTCGCAAGGCGTCACCAGAGAAGCCCGCCACAGAAGAGCAAGCGCACGGTGGCGTCTTTGATGGGAGGGGAGCTTTATCCGTTAGCACGAGGAACAGTGGGAGTGGCTCCTTCGGCTCCAACCCGCCCTCAGCGTCCCCAACTCGCCCTTCCTCGTTCATTCTCGACCTACTCCCCACGCGCGTCCCCTCCCAACCTTTACCAGGCCCATCTCCAGAGAAAACTCCTTCCCGTGAAGACAGCGACAGTGGTACTTCCAGCTCGAATGGCGCGGTAAATGGAGTTTTCGCGTCCTCCACACTCTTCCACTCCCCGACATCCACTACCGGACCTGGCCTCACTCTCACCTCATCCACCTCGCGAGCCTCCTCCCCAGTCATGGACGAATCGCACCCTGGTACTCGTGCAGAAGGCGACGATTTTTCGAAACGCTTCGTGGCAATTGAGTCGACTGTCGCCGACCTTTCGACAGTTGTTCACACGGAGTTGCGAACGCTCCGCGAAGAGATGGGCTACCTTCGCGGGCTCATCCTTCAATCGGGTGTACTTACGGGTGGACCACAACTCCCGGCAATCGGGGGCTTGAGTGTAGATCGCGACGGCACCGATTCACCCTTGCTCACCCTCCGCTCCCCATCCCCACATCGTAGTCCGGCCTTCCCCTCTCGCTCGCTCCAACACCCGCACTCACCTTCATACCTTCATCTGTCGTCTCAATCGACGGCTCAACCCAATGGACCTCCTTCTCCCGCATTCTCTGCCCCTGGAGGGTTGTTCCAAGACCGTGCCCAGGAGGAGCGAGCACGATCCGACGCGAACAAAGACGAACAAATTCGGGCGCTACAGGCTCAGGTTGTCAGCCTTAGCTCTCAGGCGCAGCAAATAGGATCCGGGGCCGTCGACTATCCTTCGATGCAGTCGCCACTACTCTCCGGACACTCGCAGTCCCACTACCAACCACAGCACGCACAGCAACATCGCCAACTTTCTTTACCTCCTCTCGGCTCTCACCCGCTCGGCTCTCCTTCTCTCGGTGGAAGCCCTGGGCTCGGATCTTCTGTGGAAGGGTGGAAGCGTGAGGTCGGCACTGGTCTGGGCGTCAGTACGCCGAGTGGGCCTGGTGGCGCGAGGAGCCCCCTTCTTCGCCCCTTGAGTGCGAACGGGAATGTTGCTCAGCCCAGGCAGCCAAGCTTGGGTAGCTCTTTTGGCCGTTCGGCAGATGACGAGCGAAGGAGGAGTCAACTTGGTTACGGGGCGGTTGGGCAGCAGCACGGGTTGAGGCAGGATGGACAGGCGCGTTTTTTCTTGGGGGAACACTATCGAAACATTCCAGGCTGACCAGCATGCTTTTTTTGCAGTCATACGAGACGTCAAACGCCTCGAACTGGGACTCACCCTCACTCAATGGGATGCCATCACTCCTGGTCGGGATGCCTGGAAGTCCCCTCATCGGCAACCCAGCAGGCTCATTGGGCGGCAAGTGGGAAGCTCTCGGTGTTGGAAGCGAACTTTTCCGTACCATTGCAAAATATGGGTCAGTTTCTGCTTCTTTTTCCCAACCTCCACGTCTTCGCAGCGCTGATCCAGAGAAATGCAGGCTCGGTCCTCCCACAAAAATCCAGACCAAAGCTATTCCTTGCGCCCTTCGGTACCAAGATATCGTCTCACAGGCCCCTTCCATTCAAGAGCGGATCCAATCCTATGTCGTTCCGGCACTGCAGATGATCTGTTCCGCCGCGGCGCAGACTGCACTCGAGGGTGGCTCGACAGCCAACAAAGGAATCCAGGTTCTCATCGTCACCGCGACAGTCGATCAAGCCGCTCAAGCACAACGTCTATCTGTTGGGCTTGGTGGATCCCTCGGTATCCGCACTTCGCTGTGTGTCGGCCAAGGCGACTTGCAGCAGGAACTTGCGACGTTCATCAAGTCACCACCCCACGTCCTCGTTGGGACACCTCAGCGCCTTCTCGATCTCTTCAGCGTAGGCCGTCTCCCCGTTGGCGACATCAGGCTTCTCGTCGTCGACGAATGCGACCAGTTGATCGCTCGTAACCTTGCCGATTTCGTAACCAACCTCACCCGCCTCCTTCCTCCCTCCGGCACTGGAACCGCCGTCAACCCACCATTGTCACCTAACATATCTCGATCGCCAATGCTTGGCGGATCTGGACCCGGCATGCAGCTCCCAGGCGCCTTCGACACCACTCCTCGATTCAACGACTCGCCCAGGTTCCCGTCCACTTCCTCCGGGTCGTCCGGGCTCACTTCCGCGACAGGTGGCTCACTTGGACCTTTCCTAGCACCAGATGGACGCCAAACTATCATCTTCAGCTGCACTGTGCCCCAAGATGTACTCAACTTCGCCTCATCTCTGCAGCTTCGCGAACCCGTGAGGGTGCTCGTGCGTCGCGAAGGTGGCGAGAGCTCGAGTCCCTCTGTTCGAGGAATACGTCAGTTCTACGTCTATATCGCGATGGGATCCTCGACCAAGAGCAAGGGCATCGGCGCATTGGGAAGGCGTGAAGCGTCAACTGCGCGAGAGTGGAAGCTGGAGGCGCTGGCGGACCTTTGTGAAGAGCAGACGCTAGAGACTTGCGTGAGTCTTTGGTCTCATGTAGCAGCTGAATTCCACTTGTATTGATCTGACATCCTACTTTCCCCCCAGGTAATCTTCTGCTCGAGTGTAGACGCTGTAGAACAGGTTTCTTACAAGCTCGGCAGCCGTGGCATCGAGGCGCTGGCGCTTGTTCGTTTTTTTCAGCATCTACAAGCTTACTGAAACTGACCAGTATATCATAACCTAGCATTCGGACATCGGGCAAGTGTCGCGTCGAGAAATCATGTCCAAGTTCCGTGGCGCGCCTGGGACCCGACCTGGCTCAACGAAACGTGCTCTCGTCGTGTACGATGCCCTCACCAAGAGTCTCACCGACATCAACTCGGTCGTTCCGCTCGTGATCAACTACGATCTTCCTCGCGCCGTCGAGGACTACGTTCATCGGTAAGACGGCCGCGCTTTCAGTTTGCTTCACATTCAATGAAGTCTGACCTTGTCGTTCCTATCAGCATCTCATGTGCATCGACATCGGCCTACGGACGTCCCGGAATCGCGATCAATATTGTCACGCCTGGAACCGACGTTGAGATGCTGCGATCCAGTAAGTCACTATCACCTATTCTCGTTCGAGGCCGGATAGCTGACCACTACCTGCAACAGTCGAGTCTTTCTATCGATCCAAGATTGCCGAGCTCCCGCAAAACTTCAGTACTGCTGCCGCTGCAGCCTAACGACAACGCCTTGGCTACCACACCACACCATTAGACTTCAACTCGCACTTCCCTTCGCAAGACTGCTACTACCAGGCCCTCAACTTACCGAATTCCGACACGACCTGTTACAACCATGATGACTTCTTTCGTACCTTCTTCAACGCCTATTCCACATTACAAATTCGTCAGTTTGTCCTCCGAGATCACCTTTTAGTTCACAGCTCTTTGCCCCCCGAAACGTTGGGTTTCCGCCTTTGCGCACCGCCTATCCTCTTTGTAGCCAACACCTTGATCGATGCCCTCTCTCCACTGTACCTTCAATCCATCCTCCCCAAAATCCTGACTTCATGACCTCTTGAAAAGAGTTGACGCACCTTGTTGATTACTCCACGCCTTTTGAATTTTGCAAACTACTTCATCGATCCTTGACGCACAACGATATCATTCGGGGCAACCGAGCATGTTCTCAACTGACCTCGGACCGAGCACTGAGTCATTGAAACGAGCAAGGTGTGCAGCGATGCAAGCTTGAAGAGCAATTGAGATGCTCGAAAAAGAGGCAAAAGAAGGCAGGATGGGGCAAGAAACAGGTGTTTCGCAAAATAAGTGGCTACTCAAAACAACAGTGAAGATCGAATCCCTCCTCCTCCAGATAAACTAACTAAGCTATCGAACAGGTTTACTCGCCCTTGCCCTTCTTGCCGACCTTGCCTTCGGCAGTTTTGGATGGGAGGAGCTCGGTATGGATGTTGGGGAGAACACCTCCTTGGGAAATAACAACGGATCCAAGCAAACGGTTAAGCTGTGGTGAACAGATCATCAATTGAAGTTCAACAAGCTGAGGATGAGACCGGACTAACCTCCTCGTCGTTACGGATGGCAAGCTGAAGGTGACGGGGAATGATACGCGACTTCTTGTTGTCACGAGCGGCGTTTCCAGCGAGCTCGAGGATCTCAGCTGCCAGGTACTCGAGCACGGCAGCAAGGTAGACGGGGGCTCCAGCTCCGACACGCTGCGCGTAATTTCCCTTGCGAAGGAGACGATGGATACGTCCGACGGGGAATTGGAGGCCGGCCTTGGCGGATCGGGATTGCGCCTTTCCAGACGAAGCATCTCCTCCAGCCTTGCCACCAGATTTTCCTCCTGAAGACATGTTGTTCTGGTCGGTGTATGAGAGTAAGCGTTGTGCCAAAGTGAGGACATAACGAGACGATTGCTTACAAGTTTGGGTTGGTGTGGGTGGGGTGGTGGGTGTTGAGTGGGTATTGTAGTAAGATAGTACCGTAAGTGAGGTCAAGATAAAGTGATGTGGTCTGAAGAGAGAGGAATCAGCTCTTTGTATCACAAAATTCCAAACACGGAATTCCGTCACGCTGTCGTTGCAGCCGTGGTTCCAATTATGTCAGCGTGTCGGACTCCGTTGTCAATGTCAGCGTGACAAAATCCACCCGCTGGCATAACATCGACTTTTCGCGCTTCTCTCTTCTCTATCAAACTCTATCAAGACCTCACATACGCAACACCACCCAACCAACCCACTCCACCCAACTATCCACAATGGCACCTCCCGCTTCCAAGGCCGCTGAGAAGAAGCCCGCATCCACTGCCGGCAAAGCCCCCGCTTCGAAGAAGCCCGCTGGAAAAGCACCAGCTAAGAAGGCTGTCAAGAAGGCTGTCTCCGCTGGAGCCGACGGAGAGAAGAAGAAGAAGCGCAAGGTGAGCAAACAACACAGAGCCCGACGCTGGAGAGACATTAAACTTAGATACATTCCTTGCCCACAAACAGACCCGCAAGGAGACCTACTCCACCTACGTCTACAAGGTCCTCAAACAGGTCCACCCCGACACTGGAATTTCCAACAAGGCCATGCTCATCCTCAACTCTTTCGTCAACGACATCTTCGAGCGAATCGCCGGAGAGGCCTCCAAGCTCGCGTCCTACAACAAGAAGTCGACCATCTCTTCCCGCGAGATTCAGACTTCGGTCCGCCTTATCCTTCCCGGAGAGCTCTCCAAGCACGCCATCTCTGAAGGAACCAAGGCTGTCACCAGTATGTCGCGTTGAATCTTATTGGTGCACGCGATCGCAGCTGACTTCGGCGCGCCCTTCTTCAGAGTTCTCCTCGAGCAAGTGATCGACTTTTCCGGACCCTTCTCCACTCGTAGTACACCCTTTTGTTGTAATACCTTCGCTTTATCACATCTGGACTGGTGCGCTAGTTTGTGAGATTGATCGTGGCTCTCTGGTCACGACTTCCTCGAGGCGGTCAGTCAAAGCAAAGGTAAATCTGAAGAGTGACAAGCAATTGCTTACTGAGACTTGCTCAGGCTCACAGCACAGAGTCGACGCGATGAACGTGGGGAGGCTTTCTCTGTTGAAAGAAGGAGGACACCATCTGAAAGACACGCTCACGGGTACGACGCCAATTGTATCCGATTTAAGACAGTCATACGTACCGTCGGAGGCCGCGTAGCAGCGTCGACAGATGTACGCGCAATGAAAACAACGTCGGTCTGAGTGCGAGGACAGCTGAGCCCGGTGTACGATGGCGCGACAGCGTTGAGCGTGCGAGTCCCAGGCGGGCCAGCGAGAATTGAGCGAAGAGGCACTGACATGGAGAAGACTCAAGAGGGGCTGAAGGAGGAAAGAAGACAAAATGTCAGCGTCATAAACTTCAAATGATCATCACGGTAGGCCGCGGAGCTTCGATTTTTATCGAAGACCAGGTTCAGTATGGCATTTACAGGGCAAAAATCACTTTCGAGATCGCGCTTACCACATACTCTTCCATACCTTCCGCTTTGGAGTGTATGGATGAGTAACTGGCATCGAATATCGACGATTAGCTGACCATGATACCAGACTCGAGCGGGCTGAGGTGCGAAAGCCTTCGAACAAGGATGAAGTTCCGCCGTGAGATTACATTGGACAATGGAAGGTTAAGGGTGATTGGCTACAGCTGCTGTGCAATAAGATGGCGAGAGGATTCTTGCGAAGGGTATTGAGGATATCCAAGAGAACGACCGGGGACACAGACGGCTGATGCCAAGATTACTCGAGTCCCAAAGAGGCGCCTCCACCGAGCTCTACAGCGAGTGCGATGGTGATGCGCGAGAACTGAAGGTTGTGGCGAGTAAGTAAGCGGCAATTGTGGTGGGCAAAGAATAAAGCGGGACTGACCTGGGCCATGTGGTCGAAAGAGAATTCGGGGGAGTAAGTGATGGTGTCGCTGGAGGAGTGGATGTTGTGGTTGCTGTCTTCGAATGATGACTCGATAGAGAAAGCAGAAGGCGCTCCTATCTTGGACCAGCTACACAAAAGTAGACCGAAAAGTCAATACAGGGCGACAGAGCACATGATTAAAAAGTGCTCACGAAGCATGGTCTGAGCATGCGTATCCGCACTGAGAGGTTGAGTAAGGTGTTAGTAGAAGGCAATTTCGTGTATTCAACGTCAGGCTCACCTTGGTGTCAGTGTAGCCAATCTCAGCGTACTCTCCAACAACTTTGCGGATCAATTCGGTAAAATCTGGGTCAACAAAGTCGGTGATGATACCAACAGTGGGCGTCGTGCCAGCCTTGACCCAGGCGGTCATCTGCGAAAGGGGAGATGAGTGACATAAAGTGGCAAACGATCGAGAACAGGAAGCGTACATCCATCTGCAACATTGCGCGAACCTTCTTTCCAGCAGCCGCATAGCTTTGTGCAACTGCCTGACTTCCCAGGAGTCCACCTTCCTCGGCAGAGTACCAGTGGAATTCCGTAGCGGCGAGCGAAGGTGCGAAGGTTGAATTGACTAAGGCCTTGAACGCCATCACGAGCGTTGTTGATCCAGACCCATCATCATCGGCTCCGGGAGCAGGGAGGAAAGGGAAAATGTTGGTGGAGTCTTGGTGACCACCGAGGATTACGACGGCTTCGGAGGTCGCGGAGGGGAGTGGCTCGAAACGAGCGATGATCGAGTTCTGGCCCCAGGGGTGCTCAAATTCGGTGAAGGTTACATTGATGTGTTTGTTGGTCTTGGCAATCTGTTGATAAAAGTGGTCAGCACGCATCTTAAGCAAGCCTCGATCAAACACCATAGTCGTGTGAGATGAGACGAACGTCACGCAAGGTCGCGAGCAAGAATTGTTGGGACTCTGCAGCAAGGTAAGCATGAGCCAGAGACTCTTGAGCGGATAAACGACGCTCAGACAAACCCTTTCCAGTCTGAGATCGGTAGTAGCGAGTCCTGAAGGGTCGAAAGGAGGTAGGTGAGCGTCCGTGAATCCGACGCCCGAGCGCTAGCAGCGTCGCACCCCGCCGAGTCGTGACGCTCACTTCCTGCGACCGCAGAGAGCATGGCACCTACCTGAAGCTTGAGAATTTGGTCAAGAACTTCTTCATGTACGAAGTGTCAATGAGATCAAAGATTGGGGAAAGATGGCTGGCGGTGTAGGAGAGCTGTCATGCAGTAATGATTGGGATCAGCCTGTAGCCCGTGGGACCTTCGGCTTCGGACCAACAACAAACGCACCTTCTCGGGGAATGGCTCCTTGGACGAAACAGAAACGAACTGTTGCTCATCTGTGACATCGACGAAGCGCTTGCCGGCAATAAGCAGCAACGCCTTCTCGCCCTCTGTGATCTCGATCGGGGTAGAGTCGTGTGCGAGCTGCACAAGTCGCTTTTCTGGTAAGGAAGCAATGTGCTCCAGAAGTTGATCGTAGTGCTGGGGTGGGATGGCGAGGGTGGAAAGGAGGGGAAGTCCGGAGGCGACGGTTGGCACGTTGAACGCAAGCTGGGCGGGAGCGATCGGGGCTGCGAGGGACAGTCCCAAGAGTGAAAGCGTTGTTGCAAGTGGTAGGAGCATTGTGTTGATGTGAGTGAGGAGCAGAGCAGCCACGCGGCCCATCTCTATCGGACGAGCGGACTCCGGATGTGGTTCCGGCGAGCCGGCTGAGGTGACGAATCTTCATCTTCATCTTCATCTTCATCTTCATCTTCATCTTCATCTTCATCTGCAAATCGAACCCTGAAACCTGAACCGACAATCGAATTGCAACTACACAAAGACGGAACTGAACACCAGCGGAAGCCTCAACAATCGCGAACTCTCACTCAACATGCTCTTCAAAGGTGCGTAGTTTCCTCATCTCTCTCTACATAGGCGCTGGCGCCTTGATATGGATTATGGGACTGCTGGGAGGAGACTCTTCAGCGGACCGGGCCCCACTTACACACACACAGAAACAGGTCGACGCAGGGGGACGCCCCTTGCGCCGACAGCTCAGCACGAGAGAGGTCGCCTCTTTCGGGGCTGCAGCACACAATACACCCTTATTATATTACCTAGTTGCTTGCAATGAAACACGAAACCTTTGCCCTGTAACTAAAGAGAGCGCGCAATGGACCTTGAAAGTAGCGAAGCTCGCGGCTGTCGCGAATCTCAGCCCTGATGAGAAGCTCAGATCCCCAACTTTACACACCTACGCTTCCCATACTCGACGCGCCCTCCGCAAAAACTCCACGAACCCACACACAAACTCAATAATGGCGATCAAGACGCACCGAGCTCAAGTCCAAGAGGGCCCTCCTGGACCCCGCCTCACAGGGCCGTGCCCCGGCATGCACCTGCTTTTCAACAAACCTCGCGCGACTGCACGCGGGGACACCCTCGCTAGCTGCAAAGCCTGCATCGACCACGCCTGCAAGGACACGCCCTCCCTCGAAGGGTACTCGTCCGCGTCCTTCACGTACGACGCATACGGCAGCGCCGGCTTCACCAGGACGGTTGGAGTCGTCCTCACCGTCAACCCTCGCAAGCTCCTCAACAACGATGCGAAGAGAGCTGTGTACGACGCAGTTCTCAAACATTACAACGTCTACCATCCCTCCACTCTCCCTCCCGACGATAACCCGGCCCTCAAAGAAAACAAAGGTGCGCCACTTTCCAATCTTGCCTCCACACGGGCGACACTCACCACCATTGATATAGCAGCTCAGGACGGCACGAGCGATGGTGCTCAGATGACAGTCGACTCGGATCTTCCCACCGACACCACCGCGACTGCGACTACTCCCTCGCTCGACGTCGCCGACCCTCCCTCGCACTATTTCAACTGGCCAATTGGCACCGTCAAACAGAACCGAGGACAGATGGCCGTCCTTTTCATCACTGCAGGTCCAACCTCCCCACCCTTCGGAAGTGACGCCGCCGTCATCGAGAGAGTCTCGGCCGACCTCGAAGACTTCCTCGAACCCGGCGCCTACACGGGCGCGAACCGCATCTGGACGCAAAACAAAAACGGCGGTAACAAGGAAGTCAAGATGTTCCATTGCAGGATCGAGCATCGCTACGAGATGCAGCAAGCGCTACAGTGGAAGACTGAGATTCTCGCGGGTGGATATTTATGCTTCCTGGAAGCGTTCCCAAACTCGACGGAGCCTGCGCATGCCTGGGAGTCTGCGGTGGAGCTGGGCTTCCACGCAGACGACTCGGATCTCGAGGCGGACCTTCTCTACTGGTACAACAAAGCGAAGTCGCTGAATCTGAAGGCCGCCCCGGCCGATTGCCGCGTAATTACTATGGGACAGAGAATCTGGTTTGGGTACGTTACTTTTATGTTGCGAAACCAACGAGTTATACTTATGCCACAATCATACAGAGTGACCTTCGACTCGTTTGCCGACCAAAGCCTCTTCAACTCCTCCTTCACCCTCCCCGCCGAGTACCGCCCCACCAGTCAAGGGAAGGCACGACTGCCCGAAAACCTTTTCGTCCTTAACTGCAACGGCTTGCGATGTGCCTCCGACCGAGAACAAGACGAGAAAACGAAATCTACCACCGTCGCGATCGAAAAGAACGAGAAGGCCGCGAAGAAGGGCAACGACAATGTCATGGCCGCCCTCAATCAATTCAAGGACGACGTCAAAGGCGAAATCAAGCAGGCTGCAGTCGAGTCCTCGCGACAGATCAACCGCCTGGAGGAGTCCAACACAACCCAACACCAGCAAGCCAAATTCGACAACGCCCAGCGCTTCAACGCCATCGAGATCGCCGCCGTCCAGCTCCAGCTCCACAACAGGGAGTCTCAGATGACTCAACATACGTCCACGCTAGCAATAACGTCGGCAAGGTCGACCCTGCAAGGCCTGAAGACTGAGCTTCGTCGAGAAACGAAGCGGCTGAAGGACATGAGGAAGTCGAACTCGGACGCGAGTGCCGACGATATCGAAGAGCTGGAAGGCGAGATTGCCGACTTGCAAAAGGATATCGACGCCCAAGACGCGATAATCGAGGAAGCGAACGCGGCGGTCGTCGCCTCTTTCTCCATGCCGCCCGCCGCAATTCAAGCCGCGCCTCAAATGCCACAACCTCGTCAGCAGATCGAGGGAGCCCCAGGGAGGTTCTCAGAGATCCCGTCGAATGCGCCAACCCCGTCTCCGCCAGCGAAAGGGCCGGCGAGCGACCCATTCAAGGAGAAAGTAGACAAGCCCGCTCCCACTGGAGGCTCATCCATGGTGAGTAGCAGATCAAGTAAGACACGGAAACGATTAACTAAAGCACTATATTTGCAGGACTTCTTGAACCAGCTGCACCCCGCCAAAGTGCCTGCGACCGGCGCAACGGACACCAACGCCGCCACTGCCAAAGACACCAACGCCGCCACAGCCAACGAAAGCCAACCTCCCGCGGACACGGAGACGAGCCAGTCCCTCGAGGCTGGCCCGGAGAAAGTAACTCAGATGGAGACCGACGACACCGCCGGATCAGGCGAACCCAGCGCAGGCGATGGCCAGCTCAAAAGTGCACCCACCGCCGAAGGAGGACTCCCCACCGGCGGATCTGACAACGAACCTGGCCCTCCTGCCTCGGAGGCGGACGTCGAAGACCAGACGATGGTCCAGGATGGCCTCGTCCCAGGTGGCGACCACAGCGATGCCGAAGTCTCCGTCGTCGACGACTCCCAGCCGAAGTCTGTGGTCGAAGACTCCCAGCCGAAATCCGATTCCGAAGACGACACGACCCCCACCAAGAGGTCTGCGAAAGAGATGAAGAAGTTCGCCGCCAAGGCGTCTGGCATCAAGGATACGGTCCCGTCGCCGCGTACGAATATGGCGCTCGTAAGTCACGTTAAGAGTTTTAGATTGTGCCGCAAGCTTACCCATCTTCAAATTGCAGAGGAGCGGAACGTCCGCGGTACACCTTATGCCCACCGACGAAAAATCGCCCAAGTTCGCCGCTCCCGAACGCAATGCGCCTTACGACACCAGCGCCCGCCCCAAAGCAATTGCGAAAGCAGCGAAGGTGGCGGAAGTAAAGGAAGCGAACGATATCTTGGACAAGGAGCAGATCGAACAAGGAGAGCTTTGATAGATGGGTTCTCGGAAGGCTCAGAGGCGGTACACAGAGTGACGCGCCCTGCAATCCATACTTTATTTGCCCTCTTCCTCGTAGCCGCTTTCCGGTGCCTTGGGATGCCACTATGGTTTTGTATGGTACTTTTGCTTACGGGAGCTCAGACAGTTACAGCTGGGGGGTCCGCAGTGACAGCACTCGCCCAGAACGCCAACGGGATTGTGAACGAATCCGTTAAAAGCGGTCAAATATTGGCGATGATAGTTCACTTTCTTCCAACGTTTGCAGGCATTACCGAAACAAACCTTCTGGCGGGTACAGCATCACCCATTTGGCTCCAACAATACCGTAGCATTGTGAACCCGGCGCAAAAGAGGAGAGGCACCTCCACCGCCGGGAAATGGGGCGTTCAGATGCTCATTCGTAAAGATATTGCTCTGAATGGCCTCCCTGTAAAAATTCCACCCATACTAGCAGGCCGAGCGTGCTTCCAAGACGTGTGGCTGACATCGGAAAACGCGCCACCTGCACTTTATCGCTTTGGAGTGGTGTACGGCATTTCTGGACAATCAGACATTGAAACAGTACAGTTCTGGGCGGCAATCGCAACTATTGTCAAAGCTGGGCCAAAACAATGGATGATTACTGGGGATGCCAATGTCAGCCTGAGCAGCGCCGAAATCACAGCTGCGACTTATTCAGAAAGCCACGCGTCCAAAGCATACCGCAAGTTTTGTACCGACTGTGGAGGCGTAGACGCGTGGGAACTTGACCCTGGGCGGACACTACGCGAAAGCTGGACGTATAAGAAAGGAGAAATTCGCACGATCATAGACCGCTCGGCGGCAAGCTCAGCCCTGGGACTGTTTGAAATTGGGACGCTTGATAGACAAGCAGATGGCAAATATAAGTACCCCAGTATCCTGGGGACGGATCATCGCCCAATCCTCACCACCTGGGTGGTACCAGGCCTCCTTGATACGTCTGCGTCTGCGATGCCGGAGAACGCGCGACCGCGGATCAAATTCTCGGATGACCCAGAAAAGATTCGCCTGTACACCTCGGAATGTGAGAAGGAATACGCAAACTACGAGGCCGTACAACCTTGGCCCCGGAACCAAATCACCTCCAAAGAAGCCTTCTCTGAGACGTACAGGCGTTTCTCCGCCATTACACTCCCCGCGCTAAAACAGTGTTTTGGAATTGCAGACAAGGTTCGGAAAGAAAAGGAGCCGATGACATTTAGCAAAGCAGTGGATGCCATAGACAAGGCCGGAAAGAGACTGTCCACAATGATTGGTGAGCTGTGTCAAGGCAAACTATACGACTACATGGACAACCCGAAAAACAGCTGGGTGTGGGAGCTGTACGGAGAAGCAAATGAACTGCCACAGGACACTCTTCTCGAGCGACTTGTGGCCCTCCGAAAAATAAAAGGTCAAGTCTCATACGCCACTCGCAAGAAAGAAATCAGTGACCGAGCGGCGGGCGACGAGCTTAAGTCGTACCAGCGAATCCTCGCAGGACAGAACGCCGCGAAAGTACTAGGAAGGGAAGAAGAGTTGTGTATGCAACCTCGAGTACTAATTGACCCCGATAGCCCAGGCAGAGTATTCACGACAGAACACGATGTAAAAACGGAGACTCGAAGGGCATTTAATGCGCGATTCACGCACGACCCAATTCCACGAACCGAGGATGAAAAGCACTGGATGAAATCAAAAATAGCCAAAGCGTTCCAAGAGGGTTCAAAATTGGACCCACTCATATGGCCTCCCACAAATGGCATCGAACTTCACCATCTTCACGAATTCTTGGAAAGAGGAAACAACCGGCCTAGCCCGGGTCCAGACAACTGGGAAAAGTGGCCTCTCAAGCATTTACCAGCAGAAATGACCGAGATTGTTCGCATGTTGGTGGATTATATTGTGCGGAATAACTACTTTGAAGAAGGGCTGAATGACTTACTGTTCTTGACCCTCTGGAAAAACAAAGGCACAATGATCGATCTCAACTACTTCCGCGGCATTGGACTTGGGAACCTGCTTCATCAGATGGCGGTAACTATATTTACCACCACGTTCAAAAAGTATGCCTGGCGCCGAGGTTTCTTGCCACCCACGCAAGGGGCGGCGAACGCGGGCCTGCAGGGACGTGATTTGACTAGCTATATCTCACAAATTGACGCATGGGCTCACGCGAATAATACTACGTTGTACTGGATAAAGAGGGATCAGAAAAAAGGATATGATCGTGTGACTCCAGAAGCGTTTGATGATGCTTGTACGTTCTTTGGCCTTCCCGACTCGGTGCGCTCCTTTGTGAGAGCGACGAAAAGTGGCCTACAAGCGTTTGCTGTGACAGCGTTTGGAGTGGATACACTGCCCATCATAATGGAAATGGTAATGCGACAAGGGGGACCGTTTAGCCCAAACGAGTTCACGCTCGTCTTTGCGATGGCATCCCACTGGGTCCACGAAGAAATGGAGAAGCAAGACCCCGTCTACATTCAGACAAAGCACGGCCTAGAAGGTAATCCACATGGAGATATCGACTTGAAACGCATCCGGGTACATATGCCGGAGCAAATGGATGATAGTTGTAACATCCGGTCCTCACTGGAAATGATGGGTGTTTCTACAAAGATGTTTGAGGATTTTGGCCGCACGTACGGAGCAGCAACAGACTTTGCAGATGCCAGCAAAACAGAGATTGGTATACTAGGTAAGGACCCAGGTCTATTGCCCGAAAAAATTGTGGTACATACCGAGTACGGAGACTTTGACGTCCCAGTCACGAAACGGGCGCCAGTCTTCCTGCGGACCCCAATCAATGACCCCACTGCAAGGACAAAGGAATGTATTAAGATAGTAGAAAACACTGTTTTCCCTAGAAAGAGATCCGGGAAACCCCTCGCACTAGCAATCCTCATAGGACATGTAGCTCGCACATTGGTGCCCAAGGTGGAGGCGCGCCTGGCACTGCAACCGATAAAACCTCCGCAGGCAGCGGAGATTGACACAAAGATTACGCAGCAAATTAAAAAGTACTACCGCTGGACGTTCTCCCCAACACCAGAATTCTTGAACCTCAAGCTGCGACACAAAGGGCTGAGCCTCCCAAGTGTGGTGGACTTAAATGCAGCGTGTGCCATCAGAGGCTTAGTACGGGACCTCAACCACCATATCCCACATCTTAAAGAGATGGCCGAAATAAACTTTGCTCAGTGGCAGTGTAATCGGTGCGCGTGCAACGACCCACTGTCGCATAACGAGAGGACGCGAAATGGAATTCTCCGGGCGGATATTCCCTCTCACTGGGAAATAGCCCAACAATGTATGCCACAAGAATTTGCACTAATAGACACCGAACAAGCGAGACTCAGAGAGGGACGGGTAGCACTTGAACACCTGCACAAATTGAGCAGAGCAAACATGCCGGAGGACGAACGCGTCGCCACGACGCGCGCAATAAAGGACATGCACGAAATTGGAATACACTGGCTGGAAGACATTGCGACCTGGGTAGGTGACGACCTGGTCATAAGAAATAATATCCTACTTCCTCTACATTGGACAGCGCACTCGAAACAAGTACAGTTCATGGCACACTGGATTCAGCGGATCAACAGGATGGAGAAATGCACGCAAGACCCAGACTTCTCCTACACCGTGGAGGCCCAGAAAGCGAGGGCGAACGAGCTACTTCGCAATATTACAAAAAGCAGTCCGAACCGTGAGTCCGCGGCGCCGCTGGAATGGGCGTCTGATGGCTCGATGATTGGGCAGACCAACAACCGCTCGGTGACATCAGCGGCTGTAGGAACAAAAACTATTACGGCAAAACTGCTAAACCCTCTGGCTAATAGCCTACATGGTGAGCTGGGAGCATTAGTCTTAGCCCTTGACGGACTCAAGAACGACGATGCAGACCTGCGAAACGCAATAATTCACACGGACTACCTGAACGCCATTGGAAGGCTTAAAGGTAGCCTATTGTTCCCCATCCCAGGAGTTCACTGGTATCGATGGTTCAAGGACTCCAGCAACACTGCAGGGCCGTTTGGCTCCCCACCTGAAATGCGACATGTCAAAGCACACACAGCAACCACCACATTACCAGAAATTATGAACGATGAGTGTGACAGTAATGCGAAAAAAGCCCATACCGACCCAAACACACGTTTCATACCCGAGCCAATTTTCATGTTACCAAGGTTTGTCCTGCGACGCGGGCGCCAAGGGTACATCGAGACAGACTGCCGAACCTTGGTGTCGGAAGCTTCCGCAGACGATAGAAGTCAAAACCTCCCCACTAAAGTACAGGAACGCCTGATTATTGGTAAGGAAGGGTATGACCAGTCTCCGACGAATTGGTACGCCGCAAACAAATCCATTTATGGCTGGTCGCTGGAAACGCAGATGCTCGCGAGAGCGCATGCGCTAGATACTGGGGCTCGCCGCTTGAAAGCGTTTGGAAGAGACCCGATCCACTCCAGGGACTGCGTATTTTGCGGTGAAGAGATCGATGATGAAAACCATATCTTCTTACAATGCCCCAAGCACGGCGCTTGGCGGAAGCAGTCTACTCTTGTCATTACGGATTTTATTATGACCCTTGAGGTGGAAGACGAAGGCCTCCTTAGCACGCTCTTGTATTGGGCAGAAGGACTCGTCGAAAACGGAAGCAAATCCTGGCCAGACGGAAAGAAATCTCAATACTTTGCAGGGTTCCTACCAGCTCTAGAGGAAATACAGGCAGGACTGGGGACGACAGAGTTAGGAAAAAAGATATTGGACTGTGCATACTACGAACTGAGAAAGCTCACCGGGCGAATATTTGGCGCCCGAGTAAGCGCCGTCACTCGCCG
>JASZXU010000296.1:0-26228 GCA_035521515.1 Phenoliferia sp. Uapishka_3 | reverse complement strand
CCCTCGACCCAATCTCGAATCTCATTATCGAAGAGGATCTCAGGCGACAGACCAGGGCAAACATTGCGCACCATAGGACTATTGGTAACTTGATGGGAAGGCAACATGCAATGGGATTGCCCGTCAGGGGACAAAGGAACAAGACGAACGGAAAGACGGCAAAGAGGTTGAACAGGATAGAAAGGAGGGGTTACGCTACAATGGCTGGAGAGAGGTGAATTTGCTTTTGGGTCTTGCTCGGCGGAGTGGGTAGCTGATGCACTTTCTGAGCGACAGGGAATCGAGGCCGAGTGAGGAGACCGTCCTTCAGCAGCTCAGGCAGCTCCGGATTGGCGGGCGCTCAGACGGCTGGGCACTGCAGTAGATAAGGCGACAATACAACCCACAACATATCAACACGGCAAGTTCGCGGTCGTAGGCGCGCCGTTCTCACGCCGAGCAGCGACAGCCAAAACGTCCGCACGGCACGACATTCTCCTAGAGTCAAGCAGTGTTCCTCGCGAGCCTCACACTACACCAAGCATCTTGGACATAGACGCTCATGTACATCGCGGCACTACCCTAGGACTACGCAGGACCCGACCCATCCCGTTGTCAAGGCGGTGCGGACAAGACGCCGCAAGCCAAATACAACACTTGCCATTACTTTGCTCAGTGGGAAGCGTAACGCTATTGACGATCCAGTTCTTGCAGGACACATTGCATCGAGAGCTGCTTGCCCGAAGCCACAGAAGCGAAGAAAAGCAATGGACCTCAAGCATCTATAAATGATCAGAATACAACAACAGGTACGAATCAACTACACATTAAGACTAATCTCCGACACACCGCCAATCCTCCGCATTCCCTCTCACATCATCTCACACCCACTCGGCACGCTCGGCTGACTCATTCTCTCAATCCTCGCCCTCCTCCTCTCCTCCCTCTCTCGAATCCTATCCTCCCTACCATTCTTCCACTCCACCATCGCCTGTTCTCTCGATACCACACCACCGCACGAAACGCCATCTACTTTGAACAAAACAATATCCATAGGAGGGTTGTTGGTCTCCTCCACCGCGACGACAGGGACGATTGGGACGGCGAAAACAACGACTGAAGGCTCAGGCTCAACAACTCTCTCCATCTCGAGGATCTTGGAAATAGTCCAAAAGTCCATCCGGATATCAAATCGACGAGTAGCTGCTGGTTTGGCGAAGTAGGCGGCGATTTGGGCATCGTTTGGTGGTGGCGCAACGTAACGTTGGCGAGGGGCCGATGTTGCTGGCGCAATGACCGGCTGGCGTGGGCTGGGACGAGGGCTCGGGGCAGTGGAGAGAGCTTGGTTGGAGAGAGGAGCTGAGATGATGGCCTTGGAGATTTTCCCGGCGGTAGGCAGGGGGGAGGGAGAGAGGAGTGGGGTGGTGAGAGTGGTGATGAGGGTGCGGATGGAACACATCTGCGGAATGAGAGGAGGCAAGTTAGTGCGGGTTAAGAGGCAATCGGAGGCGGTTAGGTTCCCGTTTTGGGAAAGACTTGGCCCGGAGGAAGATAGTCTTCAGCGACCAGTGCGAGATGTGATGACGGCGTAAAAGTGGTGGCTGGGTCGACGGCGAGTCGAGACAAGGGTGAGCCAAGGGTGAGCTGAGAGGGAGTTCGATGACGCAACGATTCAAGACCTTGGTGGATGAGTAGCTTTAAAAGTAAGTTAGTAAAGGAGGAAAAGAATTGGAGTGGAGTGAAGAGAAGACGAAAGAGAGAGCTTCAATCTGCGAAAGACATACTATCTTCGAAAGCTTCGCAGAGCCACTGTCGATTGCCTCTCCGTCTGAACGAGGTGTGGTACTATGGGTGAATTTCATCTCGTCGTACTAAGGCAGACCTCTGGGCTCGAGTGACGCGCGAGCTCGGATGAGCCAGGGAGGTTAAAGGCGGCAGCCACTTACGACGCTGGGCCAAGGCTGGGCGCTCACTTCCGCTCCCCACACACCAGTCTTTCCCTGCTCACTGCTCTCTCACACACTCTGATATATGGTTCTCCTCTCTCAAAAGGCCGGCAGCTTTTTCAATCCTGCGATAAAGCAACTTTCCAAGCAAGCAGCGACGGTTTAAATACTAAGCTGACACTGACTAAAAGACACATATATATAAACCAAAGGAAAGTTACTACTACGCCTCCACCTTCTCAGCCGTACGCAAACCTCCTCCTCCAATATCCCTGATGATGGCTCCACCGATTTCCTTGAGCGCACCACGAGATTCGTAGATGGGGTAGAGGACCACCGCTCCGGCACCGTAGAAGACCCAAATAAAGGCAATGGCAATCCAAGCGGTAAATCCTGCACTGGGGAAGATGTAGCTCGTGAAGAAGAGAGGAAGAGGGATGAGGAGGATCTGAAAAAAAAAAAAAAAAAATCAAAGTCAGATGTTGTCGTGGGAGTTTGTGGACAGGAGGACCGTACAAGAACAACGAAAAGTCCGACCGAAGTCCAGACAGCCAGCTTGAACGCCTTTTCGAGCTCCAGGGGATCCTTCTCTTTGTTGTCTGGAGAAGATATTCTTTTGTCAGCCCAGGCAACACCAATACAGAAATGCATTCTCCCTTACAAGGAACCTCCATGGACGCGGCAGCCGACTTGATTGGTGCAGGTGAAACCTCCTTGTCCACAGTTCCCTTATTGTCACTTCCCTTCTCACTTCCATCCTCAGCAACTTGAGCGTCTTCCAAAGCCTCCTCCTCAGCGGGACTCTCAGAGTGAGCGTGGAGAGCACGGGTGATGTCGAAATCGAAGCTGTCAATCCGGCAGTCAGCACGCTCTGAACCTTCGGAACGGGAAAAAGACAACGCACTTCTCAGGCCAGATGTAAGAGGTAGTGACGGTGATAATTCCTCCGACTCCAATAGAAGCAAGGTTTCCAGCGAGCATCTCGTAATCTCCGAAAGTTGTGGTGATGGAAAGGACTCCGTTGTTGAGAGTGCTGGTGGTGACGAGCCACGCGACAACACCGCAGACAACCCCGATCCAAGCACCCGCGATGGCTCCCCATTTGTTGGCCTTGGGGCTCATCTAATGAACTTGGGAGGTCAGAGGGAGTCTCGAGTAGGAGCAGAGTTAAGGATGACATACAATGCAGTACGCGATGGGGACGACGGCAGAACCAAGGATTACACCCATGAACTCGCTAGGATGGTGGTATAGTTAGGTTTGCTTGGATGGTGAAGGCAAAGTCACGAATTGGACTTACTAGAGCCAACCCATGCTGATTCCGGCAGCGTGGAAGATCAATCCCAAGATTCCCATGAAGACTCCGTATGCTACAATCGCCCAGTGGTCTACACGAAGGATTTGCTTCTCCGTAGCGTGGGGGTTGATGTATGGAATGTAGACGTCGTCTGCATTTTTTTTGGAACTTATTAGCTTCGGGGTATGGAAAATGATACGCAGGACGTTTACGAACAAGTGAAGAGGGAAGAGACAGCAACCAATTCAGCGGAAGCAGCTGAGGTGACGGCGAGGAAAAGAAGCACGAGCATGAGGGCAGCTCCACCTTTGCCCATAAGAGCAGCAGCGGCGGCGGCTTCGCAAAAATTGGTGTTAGTACCAAGTCGTCGAATAACGCCTTCGCGGACAACGAAACTCACGTGCGGGGAGTCCAGCGCCAACCTGTCCAGCGGTCAGGTGGGCGGGATATCCAGGGAAAGACGGGTCCTTGGTCAGAACGACAGCAGCGAGTCCCATGGTGGTAGCGAATCCGAGAGGAATTGAGAGCCATGCGGATCCTCCAAGCATGAAGGCCTTCAGGATGAATTCAAGGGTCAGCCTGCGATGTAATCGTAAGGGGTGATTTTGTTCACCTTGACACAAGAGACCGGCTCAGAGGCGATGGCACGCTGCCAGTAGGCCTGATCGTTGTAGACGGTGGCAAAGTTTCCAATACTGTGATACAAATGCATGTCAGTAGGGCTTCTCCATTTCTGAAACAAAAATCAATGCTCACATGTTGATGACTCCGAAAATCAAGCCCGACTTGGAGCGCATGGTGAGGTAGGATCCTCCTGCGTTGCCAGCGATAGGGTTCTCCTTGGCGATGGCCTCAAGTTGGGCGTACATGGCGCTGGGAGAACCAATTTTGTCGCTTGTGGCGTACACGCTGAACATGAAGGTCAAGATGATGGCGAACAGGAAGGTGGTGTGGATGTAGTCGGCCATCAGGGAAGCCCTCATGCCTCCCACGAGAACGTAGATGACGACTCCAACGGGAATAAGCATGCACGCGGCTTGGGTAGGCATTCCGGTGAGGTCGGTGACAGTAGCACTTCCTCCCGTGATCAGCATACTCGAGACGATGATGTTGGTTGCGAATCCGAAGAATCCAAAAGTGAAGTGCCCGGCTGCGACGCGGAAGAGGAGTTAGCAGGAAGGAGTGACCAGAGTAGAGTGGCGGTTTGCGGCACACCTTTGCCCCATCGGCATTTGATGACCTCGAGGAAAGTCTGGAAAGCAATTGCATCAGAAATTTGTGGTTGGTGATGTTTATCGTTGAAACTTACGTGGGCGTGAGGAGCATTGATCTTCAGCTAATCGGGGGAATTAAGAGGATTAGACGCCGTTCAGCCGTAGCCCGCAAACAAAAGGTAAAAGTACCTTGGCAGCGTTCTGGTCGGAATAAGAAAGTGAGACGTAGATCAGGATGGCCACATATCACGGCGCATACCTGAGCGAAGAGAAGAATCTGAACACTGTGATAGCAAAGTACCGTCAGCTATCCTCTTCCCTGCAGTTACCGAACACGAAAATTCGCTCACGTTGCTCCTGCAGCGTACCACCAAGGTCCCGAGATTCCAAACTTGTACGCGACCGCGGAGGACTGTAATAACGTTGCAGCCCACGTCCACGCAGACACAATTCCACTCGCGATGAGTCCCGGCTAATCGATTCGGGTTGCGATTGTCAGCGACGAGATTATCGGACGGATTGGCGCTGACAAAAAAAAATGTACCTTGACAGAGTGCGAGGCACTCATGAATTCGGCGGCGCTAGTTTGCTGGCGCGAGGTGTATCTGCGGTGGACATGGAAATATGTCAGTACCCCGAGGGCACACAAATGTTCGCTGAGCACGCACCTTGTTTGAACTTTTGTCAAACCGACCCTGTGAAGTGGTGATGAGTCCGTAAGTACGGCTGCCTGTGCGGGAGGCGGAGCGACTGCAATTACATGAGAGCTGCAAAAAACAGTCCGATTCCGAGGACGACGGCATATCCCTAAGGTGGATTGTTCATCAGTACTTGTGATGATAGCAGTCAGCGAGGAACTAGAACTCACGACTCCCTGCGATAACACTGCAGACATAGCGGCTGAGTGTTGATAAGATCTGGTGTAGTAGCTGGAAGCTGGAAGGTGGTGGCTGTGGAAGAACCTGTCAAGAATCGAGCGAAAAGGAAGCTAAAAAAGAAGCAGATAAGCGAAGGTGCCAATTCGACTAAATGCGATATTGCCCGGGCGCAGGCGTATCACGATGTTCGCTTTTGGTGTCTCACGCTTTGCCCACATCCTTATCTCGCCCCTACCGGTTCCATGTTGTTCCTTCCCGCGACCCACACTGATCTTTTCACCCCCAAACGAAGAAGGTCCATGGAGGCCTAGGGCCCAGCCATACTTATCTGTAATCTCCACAAGGATTTGGCTTCTCGCCGTTATATCTTGGAAGTGGGAACGCACCGGTTCGAAGTGGGCAGCACGGCGTCGGCCGAGTGACGTTACTTAGGCGACACCCGAGTCGGAGTTCCTTGTTCCTCCTCCTTCTCTTCTTCCCTCCTTTGATGACGGGGATTTGGTGAGGTGATGTGTTCGGGAAATATTAGGTCGGCAGTGTAACTAATGAATCGTTGGTGAACATTGAAGAAGGTAGTTGCCCAGCTGAAGTCTCCGCTCTCGGTCGCTTAAAAAAAGTATAATGATTGTTGCAAGGAACAAATGTACTCAAGACGGTACTTGGCCTTTCTGAAATGTGTGCCATTGTGTGTCAGGCTTCGCCTGGAAAAGCACTCAAGAGAACAAGGCTTACCAATAAGCACTAATAATATTGGCTTTGCAATCAATTGGGTGGCCTTAAAAAATGGCGAGGAGATTGCAGTCAAGCTCGTGGGAGCAGCTCAGCTATGACGAGTGACGACAAGGTCAGCAGAATTACGTGGAGGAAAAAGCAAGAAGCTCGCCTGTGGTCGCTGGTCGTAGCGGCCCTTGAGCTCGTCACGGATTGTGTTGAGCAGCTGCCTGAACATCGGAAAGAAACTCGATCAGTCGTCAAACATCTAAGGAATCGATCAGGAAAATCTTCCGCACATGTAGGTTTGCTGAGGGAACTTGGCTGTCGAATAAGAGAGTTAGTGAGCGGACGGCACTACCACGCTTCCAGCCTGTGAACGCACTCAATGCCGCGATAAAAGCCCAGCTCATGGCTCCGGTCGCTTTTCCAGCTTCCGAGGTGTCTGCACTTGTCTGAGAGTCCTTGCATCTGTATTGATGAGAAAATGACGAAGGTCAGCAAACTACCTTCGCCTGCGTTGGAAAAGAAGGAAGGAAAGACTACGTACCCGCTCCAAGAGATACAATCAGCAAAGCTCATTTTTGAGGCACGAACTTTGTCCTGATTTCCTCCCGCACCGTTCATCATTTTCTTTCCGAGTCCGGTCAGCGATTTGAAAGCGCCACCGATGTCTCCTCCCATGTAGCTCTTCGCGGCTCCGAGAACTCCCTGTCCAGCGTCAGCGAGGAGGCTGAGTAAAGAATATAGGCGTGTGAGCACGAAGACTTTCCGCGAACGAAGGGTTTAGTGTGACATACTTGGGCTCCTTGAGCTTTCCTTGCGTGGAATAGACGTAAGGTAGATCGAGAGCTGTCCCCGAATGACACTGTTGATCGCAAGTACCGTCAGAAGCTTGCGTTGAATACGAATCATTTCTTCGACAAGCGTACCGAGTCGAAAATGGAGGTCAACCGGCACCCTTGCGGTAGATTCCTGACCATGATCTCGTGCATCTAATGAGCAGGCGCACGGGTCAGATAGGTTCGGTCTGGCGATAGAAATCATAGCGTACTTGATCGTCGACTGGGGGTATTTTGGCAAAGTCAGCGCGAAAAGCACGGGTTCGCGAAATGCATGTGCTCACCGAGCTGGCCAGCGTTCTTAAAGTCCAAGGGATAGATAGTCTGCGGAGCACAAAATCAGTTTCCTATACCCCTCCGATTGAGATGTTGATTAGTACCTCGTCGTATCCGTCGTCCTCGTCTCCATCCGTATCTTGCGCCTGCCCACCATGGCCCGAATCTAGGTCGATAATTGATCTCAACACAGCTGAAGAATAGATTCGAGTAGGAGGGGGTACATACAGTGGAAGAAGAGGGCGTCATTCGGACGGGCGTCACGTACCAACCACTGCATCCCGCGAATCTGTCCATTCCGGCGTGGTTAAATTCTTCTCTCGCTCAACAAAGGCAAAAAAAGCCTACCATGTTCGCCTTTGTCGGAAGCTCCATAGGACCTGCTCCGGGCGTATCCATGAGCATGACAATATCCTCGCGCTTATACTGATAGCGTTCTGTTCCCCCGGCGAGCGACAAATCGGTCAGCAGGAGCATAAGAACGTGGTGGCCTTCCAGGGGATTCCTCACGGCATAAGAAGTTGGCCATGTTCTCTGCGCTGCGAAGTCAGCTTCGGCCTGCGTCTCCTGGATTCCATTCGTTCGCCACTCACTCGCATCATTATGGCACCCCGCCAGGGCGTTCGCTGTCCCGGTGTAGTTTATTCCAATACAAAGGGCCTTTCGCCTTCCGGTGCAGTTGGAGTACATGAACTGTTGCTGTTGTTGCGGTTGCATGTGGGGAGTGAATTGATTACCTTGGTACTGAGGGGGGCCGAAGTTGCGTGCTGGTGGAGCGTTGGCGGGTGCGCCGTAGTGCATAGGAGGGGGACCTTGAGGAGGGATATAGTTCTGAGGAGGACCGCTTGGTGGCGGATACCTGCGTGCGCCGGCCGTGAGAAGACGTTTTTGACACCGAGGGAGGACGGTAGTACGCACTGTTGAGGGTTCGAATACGCTGGCTGGTACGCTCCCTGGGGACCCCCAGGCATCGGCATAGGGAAGTTTGCCTGCTGACCGGGTGGTGGGCCATATCTGCGAGCGTGTCAAACGGTCAGCAGCGCGATGGAGCTGTCCCTCGCAGGGATGACGGTAGTGAATGGGGACGCACCCTCCTCCTCCGTAGTTTGGTTGCGGGAAACCTCCTTGCGGTGGAGGATATGGAGGCTGTTGCTCATAGCCTCCCTGGTAGCCTCCCTGGTGGTGCTGAGGTCGGTTCGCGCCTGGGTAACTCATGTTCTCGCAAGTTGTTGGTTGTGTTCAAAGCCGCAGTTGCACGCAGGAGTCTTGTCGTCCTCGAGAGGGGCTAGGTACTCTTCTTTTCGTCTTTCGTCTTCCTCCGGCAAAAGTACTATCCACCTTTCAGTGACGACCAAAGTAACTGCTGTATTTCTCAAAATAGTGGCAATGCTCTTTTTGATACAAGATAACGCAACATTGGAAGAAGTGCCGAATGACAAAATGCGGAAAGTGTCTGTGTATATCTTTATTAGTCTCGCCCGAGGAATCGAAGAGTACATTGAGCCTACCTATGATACTCTACTCGTAGTTCCTTCTTCGGCCGGGGAGAGTGGTGGATTGAGGCGGCGGTTGTGTGTAGCCGTTGTACGTATCTGAGGCGGGGCATGTGATCAGTGAAGCACATCCCAAAATCAACGGAATAACTCACTGCTTGGGGGATTCGAAAAGGTCATGGACGCGC
This sequence comes from Phenoliferia sp. Uapishka_3, assembly GCA_035521515.1. NCBI lineage: Eukaryota > Fungi > Basidiomycota > Microbotryomycetes > Kriegeriales > Kriegeriaceae > Phenoliferia > Phenoliferia sp. Uapishka_3. The sequence goes on along the minus strand of JASZXU010000296.1, from coordinate 17,404 downwards.
GATTGATAGTCCGAGTGGCGCTCGGGTAGGCGGTCGTGGAGTCGACGTCTGATGCAGCCACGAGATGTAACTCTTGCTCCATTGCGCTGTTGTGCCGCTGTACTTTTTTGAGATCCTGGGTAAGCGACTCGATCGTTTGTTGCTGCTGTCGAATCTCAGATTGTAGGTGACCCTGTGGTGCGTGGGGTCAGTCGCGGGCGTCTGCGAGCAAGTCGGACGCCAAAGAGAGAATCTGAAGCTTACAATGTTGATTTCGGCAAGCTGTCTTACTCGTCGTTCTGATTCCAGCTCCTTCAGTGCCCGGTCTGCTGTAGTGTCGGTGACCGGTTGCTTCTGGAAGCGCTCACGACGCTCCTTCTCGCGTTCGTGTTGAAGCTGACGAGATCTTGAAGCATTAGCCGGGTTTATTGGAGTAGACTGACTTAGGACTCACATCTTCAAGACTTTGGGTGAGTTGCTCTCGGGCTCGCTCGAGAGTTTGCATTTTCGCATTCTTCGCACTTTCCTCCGATCTCATACGCTTCATCTCCAAGTCTTGAAGTCGCCGGGCTTCCTCAAGGACACGGATGTGCTCAATCTGTGATCAGGATATAAATCAACTCGGCTCTTCGTGTGAGGATCTGTGGAAACCTGAAACTCACCACAACTTTTCCTCCCTTGTCCTCCGCCAGTCGCAGTCTACCCCTCGTGTCGTGCAGATCTCTCCGGAGCTCAGCATTGCTCTTGTCATAATCGAGGAGAACGAGATCTTGTTGCTGAAGTTTGTGATCCCTCTCTCGAATAGAGACTTCTCGAGCCTTGACAGTAGCTTGTTCAGCTTCGAGCAGAAGCTTGAGAGCGTCGGCGTCCCGTTGAGCTTCATCACGCCCTCTGCTGGCTTCCACAGAGCAATCCTCCATCGCTTGCAACTCACGCATAAGTGCCGCGCGCTCCTTCTCCCAAGCGTTGCGCTCCTTGAGGGCGTCTTCGGCAGCTTGCGTCCGAAGAATTTCCACATGCAGGTCGTGGGACTGCTGTCGCTCTTCGAGTTCGCCGACCTTCCTACTTGCTTCGGCAAGTCGATTCGAGGTTCGTTCCAACTCTTGCTGTACTTCGATATGCTGGGAAGCGACTCTTGCGCCTTCACGTTTCTCGCGTTCGAGATCTTGACGAAGGCGAGTCGACTCGTCGGTTGCCGTTCGCTGGATGATCGCTAGGTCACTTGCAGCTTTGGCAACCTTCTCCTTGAGCGACTGGACCTCAGCTTCCTTGATTGCGTTTAGGCGGGACTCTTGCTCGTGGTCGGAAACTTTCGCCTCGAGGAGCGCCTTCAAAGCTGCGAGGTCGCGATCAGATTTTGTTTGCGCAGCTCGGGCACCTTCGAGATCTCGGGTAGCGGTAGAAAGGCGGGAGTTGGTGGTGGCTAGGTCTACCTCGAGACGACTGGCTTTAGTCGATGAAGCCTCGCGCTCTGCCGTCAAGGCTTCCATATCTGCGAGAAACCATCATCAGTCGGAGTGTATGACTTGAAGTCCAAAGAAACGGACCTCGAGATAGCTTCGCGTTCTCGGATTGCAGCGAGCTCATCCGCGCCAGCACTTCTCGCTTTTCCTTCTCAAGCCGTGCCGCCTCCTGGGTGGCTACGAAGGCTTCGCTCTCTACACCAGTCAGCCGCTTTCTCGCGTCGGCAGACTCGCTCGTCTCCTTCTCCAAGCGCGCCTGAATGCTAGCCAGCGCCGAAGATAATCGGTCGTGCTCCCTTGTTCGATCAGCGACGTCCGCTTTCAACCTCTCAACTTGCATCCGGTTCTGATCGCGTTCAGAAAGGACCTTCTCCCACTCTGCAGTCTTGACGGACGTCTGAGAGGCCCACTGAGCCTCCTTCGCTGCCCAGGCCCGCTGCTCCGCTTGCATAGTTGTCACGAGAGCATTCGAGTTGCCGACGGCGGCGTCGAGGTCGACGACTCGCGCTTCGAGGTGCGATTTGGCGGCCAGAGCGCGGTCGAGTTGGTCGTCAACAGTATCGAGATCCTTCTTTGCGAGATCCAAGTCCTCCTCCAAAGCCGCTTCGCGCTCCTTCGATCGAAGTAACAACGCCTCCATCTCACCGCCCCTAGCTCGCTCACTAGCGAGCGCTTCCTCCATCTTCAGTCTCTCCGCTTCGAGCTCCAGCTGAATCTTTTGTAGCTTTTCCCGCTCCAGGGCCTCCTTCTCCGCTGCCTCCTTCGCAGCAATGAGCTCCTCTTCTTTTCTGCGAACCTCATCGTCGTTCCTGGCGGCAGCGAGGAGGGGTCTGACCCGCTGGAAAAGTGGCCACCAGGGCCAGTCTCGGAGTTGAATGTAAAGTCGAGCGTTTCGCTGGATGATGCGAACGGCTTCGGCACGGTGCAGAATCTTGACAGCCTGTCGGCGGACGATAAATTTTCGGCAGGCAGCTTGAACGGCAGTAAAGATGACGGAAAGTGCCTCGTCTCGGCGCTCCTCAATCTCAGCGAGGATACCGGCTTTGAAAAAGACCTTCGTGAGACCAAGTTGATAGGTCTTTGGGTCGAGGGAGAGAGAGTCGAGTATGCGTCTGCTCGCCTCCGCACCGTCGACAAATCCTTTGCTGGTTTGGCGTGGTGAGAGAATCTCGAAGCGTCGACGGAAGTCGGCAAAGGTGAGACGGTTGGGGAAACCAAGGCGAGCGATACGAATTCCCTCGAGCACTCCGTTGCAGGCGAGTTGGTCGAGGACCAATCGCATATCGATGCGACCCGGTGATTTGGTGGTGTTTGGAACAATACAGCGGACGAAGTGAGGCGAGGTATCGTGAAGCTGAGTCATGAGGAAGGACAGTTGGTCCTTGTGGCGTTGTCCAACTGTGCGGAAAGCTCCGCGTCGAACGCGAGTTCTGGGACCGTCCGGAGCAACCTCGGCGTTGATGTCGATGTACTCGACGAACATTGTGGCGACATAAGGATCGGCGGAATGAGCGAGGAGAGAGGCTAGAGTGTCACTGAGAGGGTCGCGATTCTTGTCAAGCCAGCCGTCCGTGCGGTACTCCACGGGGCCGGCGTAGTGAGAGACCGTGAAGCCTCGCTCGATTCTCGATCCTTTGTATTTGGAGTAAGGTGACTGAGGTGCAGGAGACCTTGCGAGCTGATCGAGTTTCTCCGTAAACTGCGACACGAACGTCAGTATGGAGGCGTCCTTTTCATAAAAAAATTTAAGCTCACACTCTGGTCAGTCGCTTTTGGCATGATACAGGCGTCATCGAGACAGCTCAAAATTCCCATGGGGTTGTTAGATTCGATGAGGTCGATAGTGGGCTGAAGTTCGAGTCCGAACGAACGGTACTCCCAATCGATTTGTTCCCGCGAGTATTCCTCTTGCTCGAGGACGAACATTCGGTGGTTGAAGTATTGTTGAAGTTTCTGCAAGAACAATTTAAAGTGAGTTGGATGCTCGTTCGTAAAGAAGTTTGGTGTGAACCTCGTTCGTCAAGTTGATGAGGAGTTGCTCGAAACCTGTCCACCAGTTTTCATTAGCTTCAATGGGATGAAAGCAGATGAGGATGAGACTTGCCATTGACCTCAAAGATTTCGAATCCCGCAATATCCAGCACACCAATGAAAGTTTTCGTCGCCGGTCTCCCGAGTACCTTATTGATCCTATCTACAATCGCACCAAACATCTTCTCGTAAAGACTCTTGCTGAGCGCCGCGAGCTCATCGGTAACTTGCTTAGCCGTTCGAGCTTGAACGACCCATTCTCGTCCAGCCTTGACTTTTGGCCTCACGAGTGCGTTGAGCAGGACGGACGGGTCTCGAATATCGAGGAGGTGGCAGATGATCTCGAGTTGGGATGGGTCTTGGAGACTGGCGTGCTCGTTGCCGGAGACACGAACGTTCCCGAGATGGAGGATGGCTGCGACTATTCGCCAAAGCTGGAGTTGCTCGGCTTGAGTGAAGCCAACGGTATTGAGGGCCGACTAGATGAATGAGATTCAGCAAGAACGTCCTCGAGTGGGGCAAGGGGGCTCTCACCTGAAGGAGCTGGAATTCTTGGCGGTCGTCCATGCCATCGACGTCCTGACGAGAGTGCTTGAGGTACTCGTAGTCGGTTGAGTTTCCGGTGAGGAGGAGGCTCTCTGTTTCGGTAGTATCAGAAGAGAACAGATGTAATTGTGAAGAAATAATTACTCTTCAGCTCTGCGTCGGCGCCTCTCAGCAATTGGAAGAAAACATGGAAAGAACGCTCGTGCTCGCTCCTTCCAGTGACCCTCGACTTCTCCAGCAAGTACCAATCGATATTCGCTCCCGCGATTCCACCAATAGGATTGAAGAAGATTCGGACAAACTTTCCGAAGCGGGAAGAGTTGTTGTTCTTGACCGTTTGAGCGTTTCCGAACGCCTCGAGGATTGGATTCGCTTCGAGAATTTGACGCTCCAGCTGACCCAGCTTCTTCTGTTTCGGAAGCGTTGCTTGTCGTTGTAGGACTCCAGAGCGAGTTGCGAGGGAGTCGATTGAGTTGGATTGAGGAAGGGGGTCGGCTGCGATGGCGGCGAGGTACTGGATGATTTTCTTCGTGTTTTCTGTCTTTCCAGCTCCCGATTCTCCGCTGATACGTAGGATTGAGGTCAGATTGGAGAAGTTTAAGCAGAAAAGACACGACGGACGTGACGAGAATCGATTGAGACATGTCGGACTCGAGCATGCTCTCCCAGGCCTGTTCCGCGACAGCGTAAACATGCGGGACGTTTTCATCTCTTCTCTTATTTTTGTAGCCTACAATAAGAATTGAATACTCAGTTTAGTCACTTTCATCACTTTATGCTCAAGGCCCAAACGAAGCACTTACGCTCTACAACGGAAGGGGTGTAGATGGGGAGCCCCTTGTACGGGTTGACCGCAACAAGGAAAAGACCAGAGTAGGTCTGATGACATAGAAAGGGTTCAATCAGTAACTTTCCTTCCTTACTTCCTATCATAACTCAGACTCGCATAAATGTTATCTGCGAGATACCGCGTCTTGAGGTTGTGAACGACCGAAGCTTCGTTAAGGTAAGTGAGGTTGGCAATATCCTCGGCTCCATCGTAGTTTGGCGGATTGACAGGTCTCAAGTCAAGGGAAGAGACATCCAGCATCTGCAGTCGCGCAATTGCGGCATCAGCTTCTCTCTTGGCCCTCGCCATGCAAAGTCGACCACGACTCACATTCCCACCAGACTGCAGAGAAACAGTCGCAATATCCCCTTCTTCCTTCACGACCCAACCTGCAGCGTACCCATCGGGCACCGGTACCCAAACCCTACGAAAGCCGAGAGCGTCAGCTAGTTGTCCGGCGAGAGAGTTTCTTGAGTAGCTATCTCAGACGCGTCGTTTCCCCTTTCGCCCATTTGCCGAGCAGCCCCTCCTGCTCACTAGAAAAGATCCGGCCGGTGGTCGCCACCGAGGAGCCTGAGCGCGCCTCGAGCTCACTCAACACGGTCCCCGCCTCGTCGCGCTCTCCCAATCTGCCGCCCACGCCATTTCTTACCCTCCCTTTCTCTCCCGGTCCAATCAAAAGCACTCGAAGACCGGAGAAACGAGCCTTTGGTCGCCCCAAGTTGCGGCCAGCCGAGCGCGTCGAGCCAGCGAGCGGGACGCACCATTTCTTAGAGTTCCATTCAGCGAGCGCAGCTGCAGCTTTGGCTGGATCGAGTGGCGTCCGAGAAGTCTTTCTTACGGTCGCCATCCTGGCGTTGGTGGGTTTTCGACGTTTGGCGAGTGTTGATTTGGTTTGGCGCAAGAGGGGTTCGGAGCCATGATCCACTCCGCAGCCATCAGGGATGAAGTCGGCAACACTTCCTCTCTATCCTCGTACGTTCAACAGGGTCACGTTTTCTGGTCGGCATGGCCTCTGTAGTAGACTTGACTGCTGAAGCTGTACTGTGCTCTTATCTTGCATCTAACAGCGTCAAGCCTGAGGCGTCGACATCGCAGCGAGCCACTGCCAGCCGCACAGGTCACGCTCCCAGACCTTGTCAGATAATGCAAAGCCAAGGCGAGAAAGCTGTCAAAAGGTATGATGAGGAATCAAGGTTGACCGGTGTTGCATCTTCTAAACCATGACCAGTCGCCTCTCTTCCCCTCTTGACACAGACGAACCTCCTACCAATATGTGAATGAAAAAGGCCCTTATGACTTGTAGAGCGAGCGCTTGATGACCTGATAGACAAATAGCAAGTCAGCGAGAGTCGCGATCGGCAGTCCTTGAGGAAAAAGTTGGCTACGAACCTTGACGATGATCTCAACAGTGGGGAAGGCGAGGTCCTCAAGGGAGTTGGCGTACTGATGGGTGATGATAGGTATGAGTTTTGAAGTATTGACAAGGTGGCCGTTGGGCTTACAGGAGTGGGAAGGTCGGCACCGGTGACACGCTCGACGGGGGCGTCCAGGTAGTCGAAAGCCTCAGACTCGACGATCTGAGCGCAGATCTCGGATCCAACACCGAATGCTGGGAATCCACCCTCAACTGTCACGAGACTATACACCGAAGAGCCAAAGAAAACATGAGCTCTCCATCCACCTCCAAAAATCAAGCCCAGGGAGGACGCGACTAACCGGTTGGTCTTCTTAACACTCTCCTTAATAGTCTCAATATCCAAAGGCCTAATACTCCTCATGTTGACGACCTCAACATCGATACCCTCCTTCTTGAGGATCTCTGCAGCCTCAAGACTGAGTCCAACCATTCGCGAGTGAGCAACAACGGTGACATCGGCTCCGACGCGCTCAATCTTTGCCTTTCCAATGGGGAGGAGGAAGTCGGTTGATTGGGCCTCCTTGGAGACGGCGAAAGATTGACCGTAGAGGATCTCGTTCTCGAGGAAGACGACGGGGTTGGGGTCGCGGATGGCGGCCTGTGTGGAGACCGGGAGTCAGTACAGTGGCGGAAAGTAAGTGCGAGTCAAAGCTACCTTGAGGAGACCACGGCAATCCTCGGCAGAGTATGGGGAGACGACCTTGAGGCCGGGAATTTGTCCGTACCAGGCTGGGGAGACATAACGAAATTAGCGAGGCACGCCACAAGTAGAGAAATGGAACTCACAAGCGTAGTCCTGGGAGTGCTGAGCTCCAACACCGGCAGCGGCTCCGTTAGGTCCACGGAAAACTACTGGGCAAGGAACGTTTCTGTTTGATAAACAAAGATAACATCAGCCTACGATCCCCTCAGCTGCCACTCCAAGCTCAGACTCACCCTCCAGACATGTAGTAGGTCTTTCCAGCAGAGTTGACAATTTGATCGATGGCCTTTGTGGGAAAAGAATCGTAAGATTAGCTACCTGATCTCGGGGAATGAGTCCTGCGCCCGTGCTCAGCTCACCTGCATCGCGAAGTTGAAAGTCATGAACTCGCACACCGGTCGGAGACCAGCAAAGGCGGCTCCAACAGCGATTCCACAGAATCCAGCCTCGGTAATAGCTATTATTATTCAAAGTCAGCTCCTTATCTTCGATCAGCGCATGAGATGAGACCGCGAAACTGACGGGTATCGACAACACGCTTCTCTCCGAATTTGTCTAGCAGACCTTTTGTGATCTGTTCAGAAACTTTATGTGAGTTGGCTATCCAAATGCACGAGTTGGTGTAGAGGATAAAGCAGGCCGAGGATTGACCCAGCGCAGCCCGTCCTTTGCCGCCAACTCGTTTACGGCCTCGCGAGCGGGCGTAATTAGCTTACCTTGTAAGCTCCGTTGTACTGAGCGACCTCCTCTCCCCTATTGGATCCAAATCGAGGTAGGACAACGAGTCGAGAAGTGTGGTGTGAAGAGGTAGAGGCAGTCAGCGGGAGCACCTTCGCAGCCCTTATGAACAATTGAACGTACATAAGGAAAACGGTGTCGTCCCTAATCATCTCCTCCTCCATTGCCGAGTTAAGTGCCTCACGAACAGTCATCTGCGGGCGTGTGCGCATCTGTCATCAGCAATTGTTCGGCGTAGGTGGCGGCTCTTCTGTCGCTCCCTCCTGGCCCCAACCGCTCTCTTTCGACTCGAAAGCACTCTTTCCACCCTTCAACATCCAACGCGTGTGATCCGGCCATAGCTACACGCTGCCTCTCTCAGATCCAGCGCGATCAGCTCCATCTTCAAAAAAGGCAGACACGGCCCCCATCGACCATCGCTCTGCCCAATGTTCCTAGCCCTTTGCTTACCTGGATCTCTCCATTGTCAGAGCTAGCCATCCTCTTTGATTCGACGCCATTCTTGTTGTCGTTAAGGAGGAGACTGGCGCGCTTTGCGGCGATGCCGACGGAGGGAGCCTTGCTCGAAGATGAAATCAGGCGGGCAGCCGCTGGGCGAACGGCAGAAGTGCGAGCGGCGCGAAGGAGGGAAGAGGGAACGCGCATTTTAGGGAGGATTGAGAGCAGGAGGGGAGGTGCGGGAACTCGGATGGTGTGTACGTGAGACTCAGCTTATGGTTGGGGAGGGCGACTGCGGACGGAACCAAAAATGAAAATTAAATTAAATCATCCACGCCCGATAGATCCCCGAGTCTCGACAGCGCGCATCAAAAATCTGGGTATGCAATTTCACACCATTGCAGTTCAGGATATCGTCTAGACGAGATGCTGTGCTCAGTACGATCGACATTGCACATCTACAACAACCTCATCATAGTGAAATCTACCCTCGCCTCCGTAACTTCTACGCCGACTATCCGCAGACGCTTCCTCGGCCTCTGCACTCCAGTCCTGTGCTACTTGTGCCCGAGTTCTCTCAGTTCCAGGTTATATAGGTGCGCTCCCGTGCGCGCTTCCCTACCTTTGCGCCCTGGTCGCCCTGCTCGGGTCGAATGCCACCCTCCCTCCTCAATTCCGAGACTCGACTTCGCCCCAATACTCGTTTTCGCACCACAAGGGGTTTTTGGCCTCTGATCCTCTCTCTTCTCAAACCCTTCCACAAATTTTTCGGCGCCCTCAGAACCTCCTCAAGCCGCCACTCCATCGCACCAGTCACGAAGCTCAGTCCAACAACCGCCTCCACTGCATGCAGAAATAGTGGGTGATCTAATCTGATCCAAGCGATGGGACCAGGACCGTGAGGAGTTGGCCATAATGAGGGAACGGGAATGGCGTAATGAGTGAGAATGTATCGTGCGAAGAGTAGGACGAGAAAATGGAGGATGAGGAGGTCTTTCGAAAGTGGGTGGAGATAGGGAGATGGAGCGGGAGGAAGAGATTGGGGAGGAGATGGAGAGAGGACGTTGGAGTAGTTGTGTAGGATTGTTCGGCGAGAATAACGAGCTGGAATGACGAATATACAGAGGATGAAAGCGCATTCGCAGGCGGCTGCGAGGATCCACCAGGAGCTTACGAAGGCCCAGAGTATGCCCCCGAAAATCCGTCGCAGAGTAGTCCAGTCGGATTCGATGTCGGTGTTCTGAAAGCGGGATGAAATGGCCTCTCCAAGCCCGAAGTGGTCGTCCCCAACCCCCCCAACACCGACAGCTCCAACCCGCGCTATTTCTTCCGTCCAGACTTTCCATACAAACCACCCAATCCCAACTAACATGCAATTTGCCGTCAAGAGAAAAGGTGATAAGGCTAGTGGTAACCAGAGCTCGAACTGCAAGTCGGGTGGATCACTTTCCTGCGACGTTGACTCCGGGGGCTCTTCGGCTTCCTCGAGCTCTTGATGACATGACAGCTCGTGGATGCGACGTTGAGCTTTAGCGAGCTGCAGCCGGGGTGATGAGGGAGGTTTGTGCGCCTTGTCTGAACTTTGACACATCCTGAGGGGAGTAGAGAGGAGGAGAAAGGAGATGGAAGAGGTGCGGATAGACGCGTCCGTGCCGACCTCCGCGGACCTGCGATTGGTGCTCGTGAGCTCGGCATTTGTCACATGCTTGCTTCAGCCCCAATCAGCCCCATAGCTTCGCAAACTGTTGCTTATCCAGTACGCAAGCCTCCAAGCGTGAACATCACTGATTGGTGAAGTGAAACTGTCCAAGTTTTTCTCTTCCTGTGAGCTGAAGCCGGATTTCTCGGCCGAAACTCGAAACTTGCTTCCAATGTCAAGTCCAGGCGGGGGTCTTCCTTTCCACCCACCCTCAATGTTTTCAATCAATTCGGGCAAGTTTCAAAGCAAGTCCTCGACTGGACCCAGCACCTCTCTCTCCTGGACGACGTACTCTCCCATCAAAACCTCCGTCGACTGTAACGCACTGCTCTCTTCATCCCGTTTACCACTCGCCATCGAGCTCACAGTCAACAACGTCAAGCAACCCGCTTCTGTACTTTTCACTTCCCCTTTCGTGGAGCACATGAATCAATGGCTCGTCAAGGTGAGCAGAGCAGGGCAAGCTCAGGACTCCAGGAGTGAGCGCTTGACTAGACCGGCAACGAGTGACGCAGCGACGAGCCGACCTTGCGATGGACAAAATTGAATCTCCAGAGCTGTCAACAAACGAGGATGGAGAGGAGAAAGTGACGAGTGCGCGTTTCAGTCTTCGCCTTCCTGGCGATTCACCCACTCGCTGATCTCATCCCATCTTCGGCGCGTCGCAGTCGCGCTCCTGTCTCATTCACGTTCCTCCCTCACTCGCTCCCTCGTTCCTCATCCCGATCAACCTCTCACTTTTCTTCTCATCTCCTTCTCCATTCAATCACCAGCCGAATCAATGTTCGACCCTCCTTCATCACCCCTTTCTTTCACCATAGCACAATTGCTCTCGAAAGCGTTGGATCGCATAGCAAAAAACCTCGCCGCTTCTTTTCCTTTGGTTTTCAATTCAGCTTGGATCGAAGTGAGTCATCCATAGCGGGGCTGGTGGGCAAGGCGGGCGAGAGAGCTGAAGAGGAAGTGAGTAAAGCGCTTGTCGAACGATTTGGCGAGCCATGAGAATCTTGCTGCTTCGATTCTCAAGATACTGAAGGCAACTGAAGACGCTACTATCAAGACTCAATTCGCGTTGAAAATGGCTGTTTGTCCTCTCATTCCTCTTCGCGGTTGCCCCCCTGTCTTTCTTGGTTTTCCCCGACGATGCTGAACGCCACCGTCCTATTCGCAGCATCTAAAAGATAGGATACTTCCAGAGGGAACTGAAGAGGAAGATACTCCAGAACGAGAAACTTCGAGATTAAAAGAACTACTTATCCGAGCCATCAAGACTTCAACTCCAGACGCTTTGCCTTCCGCGAAGAGGACAGCGCCCGCAAGCGTGGCAAGTCCCTTCTCCTTAACTTCGCTTAGCCTCTGCTAATCTCCTACAAACATTTGAATCGTCCCGATAGGTCACCGAAGACGATCTCACCGCTTTTACAGACGCGGAGTCTCCCCCAACGCCCGATGTCAACCCACCTACACCGACACCTACACCAGAAGCCGAGGAATTTGACGAACTCATGGGCTCGGACGAAGAAGCTCTTGCTCCTTCTCAGGAAAATACGCAGCTGGAGGGATCTATCGATGAGGATGAGGATTTGTGGTTTGAGGAATCTGATGCTTGAGCGCTTCTGGTTAAGGAGGACGAATGAGAAAGGCTCGAGGTGCGTAGATGAGGGAATCCTGGATATAATTCGAGGTATGCAATACGGACTCAGGACATGTTTTGCTCATCAAACCGGAGTCTCCAGTTCTCACCTCACGACAGCAGATCCGGTTTGTGACTCCGCACCGAGGTAATTCTTATCAGGCTTCCCCAATCGTTCCAGCTGCCTAAAGTTCTTTTGGACACAATGAACTTTGAGTTGCAGCTGCAGTTGACTACGTTCAATGCGGGAAATAGTCCTCAAGCCCTATTAACGACGCGATCCCGGGGCCTCTGGCGCCGGCTTCCAGTTGTTGTCTTCGATGACCTGTGCTGTCGAGTCCGCATTATCAGGACCGACGATGCAGTTGACGGTAATGATTGACTCTGTGTGCGACCAATCCGTCAGAAAAATAATAATAAATTATCTTCCTGGAAGCCGACTCACGAGCAGCATCCTTCATGTCGCACCAACTGGTGAACTCTCCCGACCATCCTTGTTCTTTGGACGAGCTGGACGTTTACGATCTACGTCAGCGAAAGATCTTGTCCCTTTTTTTGGATTGGAAAACTCACCTTTCGCAAGCTTTGGCGAAAGTCCCTTTCTGAGCTTTGCAGAAATAGGCAAAGACGGCGCCATCCGGAAGCTGCGAAGACTCAGCGAGCATCCTCGCGTTACAATTGCTGGGAGACCCTGTACTTACATACATATCCTCAGGTGAGGCCATCACGAAAGTTGATGTAGCGACGAGAAAGGCGAAGGTGATAAAGGAGCGCATAGTGAAGGCGTTAGCAAATTTTCCTGAGTTGTTCAAAGGAGGGTGGTTGAAGGAATTAATTGGAACGAAGAAGAGGGAGGTGAGCTTGGTTTTCTGTGCGAACGAAAAGCACGGTCTGTTACATTCCTCGCGCACATATCGCCCAGGTCCGATTGTAATACCTAGCGTGCAGCGCGGACCCAGACGGAGCACGGAATTGGGTGTGACTGCGAATGGTATTCAGCCTTCACATTGATGTTGTATGTATCGTACTGTATTGCGGGATATGCAAGTCTGTATCTATATTGGGGTCTATATGCTAGGTGGTCTGGGAGGTCAAACTTTAGATCTCGAGGACGTAACGGTATCGGGGAAGGCCATTCTCGGTGTCCTTGACGGCCTGCGACGCCTCAGAGAGAGGGCGAACGGTAACCCAAGGGCGCACGTTCTTAGCGGCAGCAAGAGCGAGCATTTCCCTGAAAGCGAGTTGGGTCAGCAAAGGGCCTGAGCAACGCATCATTTTGGTACGTACTTGATTTCCTCGGTGCTTCCGATCAAAGATCCGGCAAGGCTCAAGTTTTTTCCTACAAGGGCCTGTCCGTAGAACGACGGCAACTTCTCCTCGGGCAAGCCAAGAAGGACGATGGTTCCTTCGGGCCTGAGAAGCTGCGAGTATCTGGTGTCAACATTGCGGTCAAATGATAAGGTCCGGTTCTAAAGGTCACTAACCTGGAAGTAGAGGGTCTCGATAGCGAGCAAGTGACTCGAGGTACAGATGATGATGTCAAGGGAACGAGCGTACTTCTTCGCGGTAGCCTTTATCACGCAGGAAAGAAGTCAGAAAGAAACGAAATGTGAAAGTCGAGAGTACTGACGGCGTCATCCTTGGTGATGATGAAGTTCTCGGGCTTGACTCCAAGACGCTCAGCGTCCTTGTGCTTAGAGTCTGAGTGCGAGAGCGCGAAGGTCTCGGCTCCCATGGCTGGGAACGTTTAAATTCATGTATAGGAAGTAGGGGAGGTGTAGGAGAAGGTGGGAGGCGAGGGCGGGGACGGCGGGCGAGTTTGACATGGTCAGCGACGGTCTCTTCGTCCAGCAACCCACAAAACGACGTACCCGCCGCCCACTGGAGAGCAAGGTGACCTAGTAGGGTTTCAACAAGTAAGACTCATGAACTCGGGGATGCCAAACTGCTGCAGGAAAGTACTGACCCAGACCGCCGATACCTACAACTCCGACCTTCTTGCCGGGCCCGCAACCGAAGCGCTTGAGGGGAGCAAAAGTGGTGACACCAGCACAAAGGCTGTGAATCTATCGTCAGTACGTCTCAAATAAAGCGCTGGAAATCTCCATATCAAAACCCACAGAGGAGCAGCCTCAGCGGAGGAGATCTCATCAGGGATAGGAATCGCAAAGCGTCCGTGGCATCGAGTGTAGTCGGCGTAACCTCCCTGAGCAATGCTTCCATCCTCCCACTTTCCCTGGTACTGTAAATGCAGAGAGTCAGCTTACTGTCTACAAGTCACGGAGCCTCTACAATTCTTAACAAACGCACAGTACCAATCATCCCTGTAGGCCGAATAGTCAGTCAGCTTTAGTCCAAATAGTATCCCAATTCCCGGGCCTACCATTGTTGCAGAACTGCTCCTTCTTCTTGTCACAGTACTCGCAGTCGAGACAACTTCCTCCTTGAGCTCCAACTCCAACCCGTTGCCCAATGACATGGCCTGACTTGGATCCTGCACGAACGATGGTTCCAACCTATAACCAATCGAAGTAAGTCTATCGATTCAAATGAAGCCCGCAACCGGTAGGCAGTGTTATCTCACAACTATCGCAATGATTCGTCAGTTTCATTCTGCGAAATTTGTCGACGCGAGAACTCACTTTCGTGTCCAACGATAGCGCTGTACGAAGTAGGACGAGGCCAGCCATTGGTCAAGACGTGTAAATCCGAACCACAGATACCACAGTGAGCTGCAAGTTAACGATTGGTCAGTCCCACGCCAAGATTACCCGCCCATCATCTCCAGGAAGGGACTAACAGATCTTGATGTCAACATCGTTCTCGGTCCAGGTTTTGGGTGTGTCTGAAGGCGATTCAAAGGGTCAATGACTCGCGATCTGGCGCTCAAGTTTAAGGTGGGCGTACAAGAAATGAGCGAGAGATCCAATTGCTTGCCCTCGGCCTCGGATTTGGCTCCGTAGCCAGTGAATTGAGTTGGGATTTCGGAAGTGGACATGTTTTCGATGATTGTTGGAGTGTAAGGGGTGTTGGCGATTTTCTTTGAAGATTTCTCGGGCGACAGCGCGTCACCGAATCACTGCCTAACGGCGAAGGCGGGCATTAGACCGATCTGCGCGGGGTTACTCAGCTGTAGGAGAAGCCTCGCTTGAGTTGCTATAGCCGGTGACTGCTGATCCCCTTCAATGCGTTTCGAAAACTTTAGTACTTAGTACGAAGCGAAGGGGGAACGAAGAACGATTTAAACGAAAGAAACCGTCAGCGTTCATTGCATTGTGAGAGAATGCAAGGGCGTTCGGTCGTTCAGGCGAGTGGCGTCGGGTGCGGCGCGTCGACCTCGATAGTTCTGCTTTTGATGAACAAGCTCGAGAAAAGATGCTGATCACCCATGGCATCGTAGAGTGGTACATGCCGGTAGCCTACTCAAGTTGAAAAGTCAACTCTTTGTTTGTTGACGAGGGCTCGTTTTTACGTACCTGGCAGCAGCCCTCCAACGCTCGTCGAATACGACCCAACACTCTCTCCCTTGCCTTCGTCAGCTGCGGCCTTCAAATTTCCCTTCGCATCGAGCACTTCAAGACGGAGAAAAACAAGGTCGAGCATCCCAGGCGCAGGGTGCGTAGTGAAGGGTATTGTGAATGAGGACTTGAAGATTGGGTGGAAGGCGTTTCCACTACATAGTCTTGTCAGTCTAAAGCGGGCAGAAGAATTGAACAGTAATGCGTACGTCACGACTTTACTACGCCTTTTGATCGTGGCGGCCAGGCTGGGCACGTACAGGCTCACCTCAACGAAGGGATCAAGCGTGGAGGAGTCCGCGTCTGTGGAATCGCGCGACCTAGGAAGCTGTTGAGCGGAGATGATCTGCGACCAGTGAGAAGGTCAGATCTGATAACATAGGGGCTCGAAGAAACGCATCTCACCTCGAGGTGCAAGTTGAACTGAGTCCTTCGGCCCAGCGACTCCTTGTCCTTCTCGCCGCCCTTCCTCCTCAAAATATCGGGCTTCAGAATGTAGCCCGATCTGCCAGCTCTCGCAAACATCGCAGTGTTTAGTTCCATGCCGATATCTACGTCAGACGAGGTTAGCTCATTAACCATCTTTCACAGCGGTGACACCATGCTTACCAAATCGTTGCCAGTTCATCGCAACAGCCTGAACTCCAACAGCCCACATATCATGAGGGTGGTAGTTCGTGCTTGTGACTCTACTTCCTTTCGGGTACGCTCGGACGATGTGACTTCTGTTATGTCCGACGAAATCCTGTCGGGCACCGTCGTCTTTGAGCATTTTTATGATGGTTCGCTCACCAAGGGAGATGACGTCGGTGGGGGCATAGACCTCTTTCTTGTTGAATCCTCGAGCTTTCACGCCCGTAGTGTAGATTATGAGGGCGGCCAGGGATGCGGACATGGGTGGTTTGGGTGCCGAAGTCTGAGACGGTGAACGGAGGGGTGCGAGAGGATGCGCGCGAGCGCTCATCGTCGACGAGTGCGTATTGACCGAAGAGACAATGATTGGAGGCGAGCGAAGGCTTTCAGAGCTGGAACTGCGTCGGTTGAAAACTCGGATTACTGTGTTGTGACCTTCATCAGCAAAGTAATCGAGAAAGACCTCGTCAGGGACTAACCTCGATGGCGAAGGTCGGAATCAGAGCTCGTAGACGAGTAAGACTCGTTTGCAGATGATATCGAGTATTCCATTTCCTCAGGAGCAGTCGTCGTTGGAGCGCCGGTGACAGTCGCGAGCAAGTTTTTCGCCTGAGAGTAGACACATCAGCAATTTCCCGGTCGACAAAGGCGGAAGAATTGATCTCACTTTGAGTAGGATCTTTCCCTTCAGCTCCGAAGGACTAGGCAAATGTTCGATTTCGCCCACACCTTCGTCGAGCCTGTGATCCAGCAGCTTGTCTCCGAGTGTTTCGCGGAAGATTGTAGCTAGCTTATCTTGCTGTGATGTGTCGCAGTGTATCTCGAGGCTGAGAATGACTGGATAAGGCGAAGCGAGAAATGCATATTGTGCTATAGCGGTAAGGGCGTCCCGGGCTGGGATGTTGGAGGTGAGCGTGCGACCATGAGTGATAACAGGAAATCCATCGTCGCCAGACCAAACGTCAACTACATAGATTGATCGTCAGGCTCCGCTGCGAAGTTCACCACCGGCTCATAACGTACGTTCGACGCAGCGGCAGCCTTGTTGGAGCGCGCGGATGTACCCCTCGACAGTCGCCTCGCCAGCTAGCTGATTACCGACCAAATACGTCTAGGTGCAATGGCTCAGTCACTTCATGGCTTAGAAGAGCGGAATGATTACGAACATTGTGGCTCGAGCTAATATAATATTCGGCGAGAGGTCTTGACATGTCCTGACTTCCTTCGTCCCGGATAGCGATATTATCAGAAGATAAAAGGAACTGGGTAAAACCTTCAGCGAGAACTGTTCCCGTTTCCGCGTCGGAGTATTTGCTGTAGAGGTTGTGGAGCGCTGCTTCATCGATTTTACACTGTTTGTTAATTTCAACAGTCAGCAAGATCTCATGGTCGAAGATTTGTAAGTTTCGCACCTGCTGAGTCGATTTCATGAATCTCATCCAGGCGTCCGGCGAAAGCACTTTAACTGAGGCTCCACAAACCTCACGGAATATTTCCTCGATGTCGTCCCTCCTTTTCAGTAGTTTGACGAATCTTTGGAATCCAGCAAAGTCAAGATGGTCGTTTGGTCGAGCTGTCGCCTGTGAAGATGAAGTCAGAGGAGGTCTCTGTCGGAGAGAAGAGGCAGGAACAAGAACCTACCTGGAACGCCGCCGTGATCTCGTCCTTGCCCACCCCCATGCCCAGTCTCTTGCAAAGCGCGTGGACCTCGTCCGCCTTGACGACCTTGTCTTCTGCAGCAGGATCTTTCTCCCAGTCCAGTTCCGTCTCGCTA
>JASZXU010000295.1:0-26250 GCA_035521515.1 Phenoliferia sp. Uapishka_3 | reverse complement strand
AGAGCCGAATGGGAGAACGTGCTGCTCCGAATGTTGGTCGACTTGGCGGAGCCGCACACAATGCTTGATGGAGCGGGGCCCGAACGGCGGCCTGATCACAAAGACAGATTAGCTGCTCGTCGATGGAACGGTGCAAACGGTGGAGGGAGGGGAGGGCGAGCGGAAGCGGGAGGGATGAGGAGGGAGTGGAGACATCCGACGAACAGGGAGACGAGCGAGCTTTAGGCTACGATACGCGGCTAGTGCTGCAAGAACGATATGGAGCAGCTGAGTGTTAGAGAAGGTCCAGCGAAAGGTAATCAGTGCGCAAGTGAGGACGTAAAGCGGGAGTATTGTGGTGTGAGGTTTGGTGCCGAAACGATGGACTCACCTCCTCAGCCACCCAGCAGCCAGCTCAGAACGTTCCAGCAAAATAATGCTTAGCTCCCAGGCATGTAAGTTGTTCGTCTCGGGACGCTGAGCTTCAGTCGCGCGTAGTGGGTGCGAGGTCGAGCATTCGGGCGAGGGAGTTCGAGGGTCGAGGCGTCGAGGGATGGGATAGCAGGTGGTGCAAATGAGTCTTAAGTGTTGGGCGTAAGAGAGACTGAGGACTGTTGAGTGAGAGTGTTGAGGAAGGAAGTCGAGGGGAAGGAGAATTACTGAGAGTGGCGTTGAAAGTGACGCTGAGGAGCATTGCTCATCTGGACTGAGGAGCTCGACCGAATTTGGCCAAGTCGGGGCGCTGTATTCGGCGCGGAAGAATTGACGGCCGGGGATGGACTGTGATGGATGGGGGTCGAGAGCTTCCGCAGTCTGCGGCGCTTCTCCTCATCCATTGCTCTCGACTTCCGACATTCGTCAAGATCAGGATTGTCGCCTATTGGGCGCCAAATTTTGCTTAGGATTAACAGGAAGAAAGCACATCTCGCCACGACGGGCGAGGAGCATGAGTCTGTGAGTAGTAGTGAACTGATGTCAATCAAGTCGAATCAGGCGCTCAGCCACATCAGACAAGTCGTACAAGTTCCTTGCAAATTCGAATGTGTAAATCTACCATAGTGCAATCCAGACGGAACATCCAGACACCACAGCGTCTCGCGAAAGAGAGAAATCACGCGCGCCTTCGAGAGCTCATAAAAAAAAAAACCAGTAGCGGAGCCATCCAGACGCTCCGCAACGCTCGCAAAGTCGAAATGCCTCGCAGACAAACACAAAGGTAGGACACAAGCCCATCCTGCGTGAAGGAAGCACGCCGAAGGCTGCAGGATAAGACAGGGTGGTCAGCGAGACGTCCGGCCAAAAGGTTCGGACGGTCAAACACCGCTTGCGAAGTCCGTTGGAGGTCGAAATTTTCGTTCGACTCTCTCTCTCCTTTACCTCAACCTTCCTCGATCCTCTCGAATTTTACGCATATCTACAAGCGCCACGATGTCAGCAGCAGAACTTCAACTCCAGGTCGACCAACTCACTCACGAGAAGGAGCGACTCATCGCCGAAGCCCAGGTAGAAAACACTCGTCGTGAGAAAGAAGCTAGCGAGCATCGTGCTGCTCTCCTTGCGTTGCAGACAAATGCGACCTACGCGCACCTCCAGTCCAAGAAGAGTCGCGACATGCCCGAGTATCTAGACAGGGTTCGTGTCAGCGCTTCCATATCTAGAATCATCACGCTCACCAGTGAATCTCCGCTCTGCAGCTCAGGGAGGACAAGCTACCCCTCGTCCAGAAGCTGCCGAAGCTGCCCGAGTTTTGCGGCTCCTTCCAAGGAGCGTCGTCCAACGTCGCCGCCGACGTAATCGAATTCTTCTTCCGCACTCGAGTCGGCATCCCAATTTCCCTCCTCTCCAACGAAGCACACTCCAACATGGAGGTGTCTATGGGTCGAGCACTGCTCGAAGGGACTGCGAAGAGTCGCACGACCGACAAGGCGATCCTCACGGCGTACGCAAAGAAGACGCCTTTCATGCCTTTGGCCGTCTTTATCCCAGCCTGGTTCAACATGATGTGAGTCAGCTTTCATATTCGGAGTCAGAAACTCGTTCTAAATACCCTTCCAAGTGAAATGGTCCGCTTGATCTGCGACGACAAGTTCCTCCCAGCCCGCTTCAAGGCACTCCTCGACGAGGGACTGAAGCGCCTCTCCGACACGTCCACTCCTGTCGTCCTCCACTACCTCAACAAAACCGCCATCGAAGTCTTCAACAACCTCGAGTTTGGACGACCCTACGGCGACTTCCAGGTCTGGCGCACGGACAAGATGTCAGTCTACGAAACCCAGTTCAAGCAACACGCCCTCACCGTCAACCAGAACGGCAGCGAATCGAGTAGGACAGAGTGGGGAACAGTACTGCTTACCAATGTCACGGACCAGATGGTCCTCGAGAAGTTCGAGCTCGACAAGGCGATCTGCGCCGGCGAGGTCCTCCACGGCGTCGTCATCTCCGCCATGCGTTTCACCAACTCGGCCCTTCCCTCGTGCGCCTGTGTTCCCCTCCTTCCCTTCGCATCGATCCCGTCACACGTTGGTGGAGTCGCGGTCGGAGGTGGT
The DNA here is from genome assembly GCA_035521515.1 of Phenoliferia sp. Uapishka_3. Lineage (NCBI taxonomy): Eukaryota > Fungi > Basidiomycota > Microbotryomycetes > Kriegeriales > Kriegeriaceae > Phenoliferia > Phenoliferia sp. Uapishka_3. The sequence goes on along the minus strand of JASZXU010000295.1, from coordinate 23,725 downwards.
GGCGGAAACTCGAATGGTGGTGGGAAGAAAGGGAACTCAAACCCTCCCGCGGCTCCAAAAGCTGCGCCCACTCGCGCCCCTGCGGTTCCAGGACTCTTCTGTCCCATCTGTGCAGAAGTACCGGCCTCAGCTCAGTGAGTACAATGTTTCATTTCACATCTTCAGTCAATTGGTTCTGATTCAGTACCTTCCCAGCAACTTCGCCGACTGCCCAGCCCCGAAGCTGACCGTGCTCGACCTCCGCCTCGACAAGCAAGGCAAGATGAGCTGGCACTCAAAGGCTGCCGGCCCCCAAGCAGTCCCCCTCTGCCTCTCCTCCAACTGGTCGCCCCACGGAACATGCTCGAGGCGCTCGAAGAACCCCCCTCAGCATTGCGGCCTCGATCACGAGCACTGCTCTGGCTGTGGTCAAGGAGGTCACTTTGGCTTCTCGTGTCCGGCGCGTGCCAAATAGTAGCAAACCATGTTTAGCTTCTTACCTCGCATCATTCTGGAATTCCAACTTTTAGTCGCTCGTTTCATAACTAGTCGCGACTTGAGAGTGCTACAGATAAATCAGCGAGATCCGAGGACTCGCAATCTCCGAGTGATCAAGCGTACGTCCGCGGACACACGTGCAAGATGCGGAGGTCAAAGCGTTACGAAGCTTGAGCTTCGACCGCTAGCGAAAAGTCTGCTTCAACTCTTCGCCACTTCAAACGCAACTCGGTTTCGGCATGCAGCACACAAACGACAAAAAGCAGCGTGGCAGTCGTCGGTCGAAGAAACTGGCCGGCAAGAACCGCCCACCTCCAGCGACTAAACACAACCCCCCCTCTCGCCCACCAAAGTTCACGGGCTACAACTCACCCAACCCTCTTCCAACCGTCGCAAAAGAGTCAGCATTCGAAGCTCTCAACGACATCTCCACAACTCTTAAAGGAGAAGCTTTCGAGAAAGGCTTGGAAGAGCTGTACGCCTCGGGAACATTCGTCTCGGCGGTGGATCGCGAGAGATTCAATAGGGTACCACCAATGATAGCTGGTGGCTCTACGTTGGGCATCAAAGGACCAGTGCAGGTCCGCTCCAGTAAGCAATTCAGAAGAAGGGACTCTCGGGCGTTAAGCTAAAAGAAGGGAATCATGATTCAGTCCAAGAAAATTGCGGGATGACCGCTGAGGAGGAGAAGGTCGTCGACGACCAATTTGCACGACATCTCGAGATAAATTTCATCTCCGGACCCTACACAATCGACGAGGTCGAGGACGCCGCCGGCACCCCCATCCGCACCTCTCCAATCCGCGTCATCCCAAAAGCGGGCCCTCCAGGAGTGAAGAAATGGCGTATCATCGATAACCTATCTGCTCCGAAAACTCCTCGAGGCGACCTCACATCGGTAAACTGGAACCTCGACTCGGCGTTTGAGACATGCACCTGGACATCCAACGCAGACCTCGAGGCGCGATTTCTACAATACGGCGCAGACGTGTCAGTAATGGGAATCGATCTCATCGAAGGATTCATGCACCTACCCATCGCCCCATCCTCTCGCCCTCATTTCTGTCTGTACTGGCGAGGCGGCATCTACATCCGCAAAGTCGCGAACTTTGGCTGTCGCACGACGCCAGGAGTGTTCGGCAACGCGGTCGACGCTACGCTCGCCATCATGAAAGTCAAATTCCCAGTCTCCGCCTTCTCCCAAGTCGACGACATCGGAATCGCGAGGAGAGGAACGAGCGTCGCCGACAAGGACATCAGGAACTTCTTGCGAAGCCTCGGTTGGCGAGTCCACCCAGAAGAGGCCGATAAAGGCTTCACTTGGAGCCGCAAGTTCAAGCACAACGGGGTGATTTGGTGTCTAGACACTAAAACCAAGACACTCTCGGACGACAAGCGCCTCAAGTATCTCGCCTTCACCACAGCTCTGCACGAGGCGGGCACGGCGACGCTGGCGGACATGGAGAAACTATTGGGCTACTTCATCTATGTTTGCTCGATTGCAAGCGAGATGAAGTCGTCTCTGTTTCATCTTTTCCACTTCCGTCGCTCTTTCATCAACCCTCGCGGCGAACGCGAGTTCAATCGTCTTCACCGCGAACCGATCCGCGAATGGATAAAATTCCTCAGCCAGCCGACAATCACCCGCTCCTTCGACCTACCTCCCTCCACTTTCCATACCGCAATCTATACAGACGCGTCGAATCAAGGAATTGGAATCACCGCCGGGAAGTACATTGCAGGCTTCGCGTTCCGAGAAAGCTGGCGGGAGGATTTCAACGCGCACATTGGCCCAGCTGAAGCTTGGGGTGTCGAAGCGGGGCTGGACGCAGCTCTTAGGTTGGGCGCAGAGAAGTGTTATTTGGACATCTTCTGCGACAACTTGGGAGTCGTCTGGTCTTGGCGAAAGGGATGGAGCCGCTCAAAGCTCCAAAACGAGTCGATTGCTCGTCTCACAGAGATCACAATGAGACACAACATCGTCCTTCGCCTCACGTACGTCAAATCGGCACTCAATCCGGCTGACGAGCCTTCGCGAGGAATCTTCCCAAAACACTTCGTCGCCTTCCCAGATCCCCCTTCGCACCCTTATGGCACAGTAGGTGGCCCAGTACCATAGTTAGCTGCAAATATATTCTCATTCAGTATCAATCATGCTCTACTCCAGATTTCAAAATAGCCGGTCAAGCACTTCTACGGCCTCCTGACGTCCGTCGAAAAAGTTGCGTCCCAAAGGAGCGCCCGGCCATCTCAGGGCAAAAATCTTCGCTGGAACCCCTCTTCGACCAACACCAATTTTTCGACCCAGAATGTTCGACAAAATCCACTTCCCCAGCCCACCAGCAAGCCAGCCAAAGCTCGCTTCCCCTTTCCACGTCTCATCATCGCCCTCCTACGCCTCCGTCGTCGCCAGGACTCCCCCGCGAGTAGCGGTCCCCTTTTCGTGCTCGAGTCCACTCGACTCTCGCATGGCATCACCTACTCCGACCACAACTCGCCCAGCAGCGACAGAAGCGAAAACAGAAGAAGCATATTGCTTCAAGTGCTTCTCCTCACCACCCCATGCAGCACCTCCAGCCGCCACTTCGTCCGCAGTCTGGAGGGAATCCTCCTTCACCATAGACGACGAGGAATTCACCGCGTCCTCGGCTCGTTTCCCGAGCACGTCGTTTCTCTCGGAGGAAGTGGAATTCGTCGAAGCGTCAACAACGCCAGGCGAAGGCGACATCGATCCTCCCAACTCGCCGTCGAACAGCTCGCATGCCCCTCAGGAAGACTTCCCTGAAGCATCGGACGACGACGAGAGCATACCAGAGCTAGTGGAGGACCTCGGACCCCACTACAAGGAGACCATCACCGGTTCCGGTACCTCCCTCTCAAGCTGCTTTTTCGGCTACGTTTGCTGACGAGCTTCAATTTCAAAAGTTCCTGTTTCACCTCAAATCCAGTCTCTCCTCGACGGGGCACCAGAGATGGAGCCAGACGACTTCCTCAGAGTCAGTCGCCTCCCAGCGTTAGAGCCTGCAGTCCCAAATAGCAGCTAACACATCACGCACAAAATTGCAGAAATACTACGAGCTCACCTTTAACGATGCTTCGTGGCCGGCCAAATGGTTCCCGGTTGTCGAAAAATCGGAAGAGTTGGCCATCGAGGAACTCGCCAACCTCCTCGAACGCGCTGAGCTCGTCAAGAAGGACGCCGCTTCGAACCAGCAGCTCCCTTCCACAACGACTGCAACTCGATCGACTCGCAACTCGGAGGCTGCCCGACCCTCAGGGAACAACACTCGCCCAGTCGCCGAGGATCACTATAGGGAGCCGCTAGACCTGTCGCGCGAGACTCGAAGTGGCGACATAGTCATCCCTCCGGCATCCTCCCCAGACTGGAGCTGGACCGATCCAACCCCTCGCCGAGACCGCTACAACCCTGCATGGCTCAAAGAGACGGAGAGGAAGGACCGGCTTTTTCTTCTAGGCGCACCAGTCGTCGCACCCGACGCCACCTTCTTCCCTCTCGAGGTGCTGCAAGCCCGAATGGTCGTGTTTGCCGCCGCCATCACCCTCAAGACACTCGAGGCCTATGCAGGAATCGTCCTGCGCTTCGTCGACTGGTGTTGGGGCAAATTTGATGCGGAGGAGATATTTCCACCAAAGGTCCCCATCGTCGTCGCCTTCATCGTCACCCACGGCGGCAAGTATCGTCTCGGGACACTTCAAAAATGGATGTCAGCCCTCAAGTGGTGGTTTTCTTTACATGGAGTCTCCTTCAACCCTCCGCCCCACGAATGGCGCTCAGCTCTACGAGGCATCGAGGCGCTCCAGCCGGAAGGAATGGCGATTCGAGACCCTATCCGCATCGAGGACCTCGCCTACTATTTCTCCACCCTCGACATTCTTGGTGAGAATCCTCGTCCACGAGACGTGTGCCTGAAGAGTTGCGCACTTACCTCTTTTGCGGCGATGGCTCGATTAGGCGAGACGACGTCCGAGACGCGGAACAAGGCCGCTAAGGGCAAGTCTCCAACTATCGACAACGTCAAGTTCGTTCTCGGCGACGAAAAATCGGGCACTCCTGCCCACGCCATCATTCACCTTCCTTTCGACAAGGTGGAAAAGGCTAAAGGCCGTGACCTCACCATCCTTCAGCAAACGGCGTCGCCTGAGCTGAACCCACTCGCCGCCCTCGTCGCTCACATCCGCACAAACGACCCTCCTTCCGACCTCCACCTCTTCTCATACCGTACCGACGCCGATCCCTCAAAATGGGCGCAACTCACCAAGTCTTTCATGCTCTCGCACTTCAACGAGGCGCTCGCAAAGGCCGACCCACCTCGAGGTCCCTACCACGGACACGCCTTTCGAGCAGGAGGAGCGACATATTTCTTGAAGGCAAAGATCAACCCTGACGTCGTTAAATCCATTGGGAATTGGAGGTCGGACTCTTTTCTTCGATATTGGCGCGAGACTTCGCTGATCGCCGCTCGAACGATGTCAGACCTGAAATTGACTTCGACAAGTGGATCCGAGCTTCATATCAGTGAGCTCTTCGATAACGAGATGGAGGGGATCGAAGGCTCGGAGGACATCGTGCCAAAGAATGGTCTTACGGTCATCCTTCGTCGCCCGCGAGCCAAAGACGTCGACTTGGAAGGCACCGTCGCCACCGAGGTTCCAGCGCCTAAACGCACTCGTCGTACGAAGACGGCAACGTAGTTCCTTACTTGCAATTTTCAATTCTTCCTTTCCTTACCTTCTTTCAGCCTCCTCTAACAAGTTCCAACTGTTGGGTACGGGGGATCCATCGCTCATTCTAACAAGTCCCTTCGCAACAACATAAATTGTTTCAGCAAGGCCTTCCAAGGCTCTCCCCCGGGGCACTCAAGTGCAGCTGTTGGGAGCCGGGGTCTTTCACCTGCCTTGGCGTGGTTGAGTACAAACGCTTCGCGTTTTCCCCCACACCAAGTCTCCTTCTCTAAGGAGCCTTGGAAAGAATTCCTTGAGTCCCTTTCCCTTCCGCAAAGCTGAGCGAGTTTCATAATAAAAGTATTCCTTTTATTTCACCCGCTGACTTTGCTCTCCCGCCAGTTGTTAGAGCAGTCCAAATGCAAGCATGCTTGCACCGCGCGCAAGCAGGGATGTTTCTCTTCGTCAAGTGCCAGATTTTTCACTTTTCTGCACTTCGTCTAGTGCTAATTTCTACTGTCAGAGGTGGTTTGCTCGTGGTTCTTCCAGAAGTTCTCTCGCAGCTGGGGACGGGCGACACTAATCGGCGCGAAGGGACGGTGGACTAAATGTACGTTCGGCGGTTAAAACCTGGCTTAGTGAACTTAACAAGTAAAGAGGGCCTGCGCCGGAAAGCAGGCGCGCATCTTAGACGACCCGAATCCGAGCAGCCCCTGAAGCTTGCCTGAAGTCCGCGGCCTTCGAGAGCCGTCACGAAAGAGAAAGAACAAAGTTCGACTTTTCCTCTGCACTCTTATTTTCAGAAACCCGTTTCAACCTTTGAAGATTATCACAAAGAAGTGGTAGAGGAAAAAGAGGAAGAGAGGAAGAACTCGGATTCCGTTCTATTCAGATTTCAGCACATGATGCATGCGCAACGACACACGCCGGCCTCTCTCTACTCTGCAATACGCAAAGCTCGCCGACGAAAACAAAAGACGCATGGCAGTACTCCTCATCTCTGAGATTGCCACTGATCCAAAACTTGTCCCTGCGGTTGCTGCGCTCACATCGCTCGGTTTCATTACTGGTCCGTCGTCATCAACGCCGGTGTACAACAAGTGGGGGCTGACCATCGCCGCTCAAGCAAGCTGAGGACCTCTTCTTCGCTGGAGCGATACCGCCAAGTTCAGCGCTACCGCAAGATGCCCTCACAACGCTGAAAGCACTCGCGCGTGTGCACCTGTCCTGTCCTCCGCCTACTACGGGCTCCGACCTCCTCGCCTCCCATCTTCTCGCATTCCCCACTCGATTCGACGGTCACCTTTCAACAACGATAGATGAGCTTGACGGTCTCCTGGGCGGCGGCTGGAAACCAGGATGCGTTGTCGAAGTAGCTGGGCCAACGGGCGCTTTCAAGTCACTTCTCGTGCTGCACTCGATCCTAACGGAGCTCCTCTTGCATCAAAACTCGCACGTCATCTGGGTAGACACGGACGGGTCCTTTCAGCCGCAAAGGTGTCTTTCGGTCGCAAAGCTACTGCTAGTAGACTTGCGGGTGAACGGCGTATCGTTTGTGGATGGAGATGGGAATTTTGACGACAATGCAAAAGCTATGGAGGTGATGGACAGATTGGATGTGAGCAAGGTTGTCACGAGCGGGCAGGCCCTGGATGCTATCGTGAATGGAGTGCGAAGCGGCGTCGAAGGCGGATTGACGACGACGATGGTTGTCATCGATTCCATCACTCAGCTTATCGCTGGAAATACACTTTCAGGTCCCTCTGCTCAAGGTGAAGATCTATCCTCAGAGCGTCGAGCGACAACTGACTGTTCGACTCGCAGGCAAAGCAAGTTTAGTCGCTTTTTTGAGAAGGCTCACGTCCATATCTCGTTCCTCGTCCCAACCTCTCGTTACCTTTGTGCGTTTTAGTTCCTTTCTTCGAGCCGCACCAGCGCTTCGGCCATTTCTAAACTCGGTCCTTTCACTTTCTAGGTGATCAATGTCGCCACACCGGCACAAGTTTCCGCTCACATTGCGCCCATTTCACGATTTCCTGTTCGACAACCGCTAAAGCCCTCTCTTGGAGATACCTTCGCTTATTTGACCGATGTGACGCTTTGGCTTTCGACAGTGGAGTCCATATGGGGAAAGACGACGGCGAAGAAAGGCGTTGTTGAGGTAGCCAGAAACAGGTTTGGAGAATCGAGAGGCTGGGTCGCCTTCCTCGCGGTAGGTCTTCCGAACCATTTTTTAAGTTTGATCAGTATCGTCGTATTCAAGTTTTTTTTTTTTTGTTGGCAAAGGATGATGGAATCAAGCTACGCGGTCTCATTTGATTGCTCACGCTCGTGTGCGAGAAATGTTGATATTGCTCGCCTCCGAGACCTTGGTGGTCGCCATATCTCGATCCACGCACTGAAGATATCATGACACAGATCTCAGCACTGGCTCAATTCCGCACAAATAACAGCGTGGGCACAGGCGGAAACTGACAATTTCTCGAAGAGCCTTGTTCTCGGAGTACCAGCACACTAATAAGCTCAATCTGGCGTGGATATGGGTGGGATAAAACTAGCACTTCCTGCGACCTCCAAGATACATACTCTTCCGTTTTCCTGTATAAGAGAAAGAGCCCCTGAGTGAGACGGGAGAGCAGGAGCCGAGCTCCCTTCTCTTACCACAAAACGCCAACATGTCCCTCGTGGGTATGAAGGATCGTGTGCTCATCGCTACGATAGGGGACGAGGTGAGATTGCACTGCGGCACCTCTGGATGTCGAAGTGTCCGGGAGCTGACGACGCGACCGACAGGACACAATTACGGGCGTCCTGCTCGCCGGAACGGGCAACATTGATGGCAAGGGCAAGAAAAACTTCACAGTCGTAACCTCAAGTACGTCTTGCGCTCGATAGACGGCCAGCGGAGACCGCGGGTGCGGCAGGAGGTCGAATGCGTCCCAGCTGATGATGTCGGCTATGGTTGTGATGTTGCAGAGACACCAGTTTCTACGATCGAGGCTGCGTTTGCGGAATACACGGAGCGACCAGATATGGCCGTTGTCCTCATCAACCAGCACGTTCGTCCAATTCCAATCTCGTACTTGTCGACCCGCGCCAGGACCCATCTCCAGCTAATCTGCCCCCCCTGTCACCCTTCCACCTACCAACGACTCCTCTTGTTCCACCGATACAGGTCGCAGATCAGATTCGCCCAACAATGGAAAAGTATCAGCAAGCCTTCCCAGCAGTACTCGAGATTCCCAGCAAGGATCACCCATACGGTTCGTCGTGGATTAGCACTTCAAGAATGATGGGAGAAAGTGGAACTCATGGCACTCCACCTTCCTTCTTGTACAGATCCATCGAAGGATTCAGTCCTCAGGCGCGTGAAGAAGCTCTTTGGAGAGTAAGGCGCAGCGGGTTCGCTTGTGGGGAGAAGAGGTTGTCGACGTGGGCGCACGATGTTGCACTGCTAATAGAATGGGTTCGTATGTTTCCTTTTTCGTCATTGCTGAGACGCCGGCAAAGGCCACATCTGGAGATAAGATGGAGGCTTCTCCCCGTCTTGCGAAGGCCGGATCCGCGTTCTGATGGGATGAAGTCGCGCATTGGGTCAGCGGACTGGACAACTGGGGTCTCACGTGTTTCTTTTTGCTTCAACCGGGTGTTTGATCCGTTTCCAGTGCGTTGAGGTGCCGATGGCGAGAGCAGTCGCAGAGTCTGTGATACTCCAGGACGTCTCGATTCATTCTCAGCCTCAGTGTGTACTTCCTTCGAAGAGTTACAAATATATCTCAAGCTGATTCTCCAATTCAAGTCCGTTGTACCGGCCGCGCACATCAGCTTTCGTCCAGACGACAGGACTTCAACGTCATATACTGCTGTCAGTTCTCCGCAAAGTAAGTCTAAGGCCCTACTGCGACTGCGAGTGGATTGCCGTCTCGATCCGCCATTCGCGTAGCTGAAGTAGTCAGCGAAACCCGCCGCCCCTTTTTTTCCTACCACAGATTCGAGAAATATGCGAGTGGTACAGACTGATGTCTTCTTGGTGGGATCCGGCCCAGCGAGTTGTACCTACGCCCGAACGCTACTCGACTCAACCGACCAACGACTCTTCATGGCAGAGATGGGATCTCAGCAATCCTCAATCCTTGGCGAAAACCTGAAGAACGCTGCCTATTTCCAGAAGAACATAGCAGCATTCCAGCATGTCATCGTCGGACACCTTCACGAACTGGAGCCCGGAAACACAGACCTCCCTGGTGCGTCGGCTACGTACGCCGTAGGAGGAATGGCTTCGCACTGGACTTGTGCGACCCCGAGACCGCATGAAGACGAAATGCCGGACACGTACGATGCGAAAGAATGGGATCGACTCTTCACCGCAGCGGAGCTGCTTTTGGGAACCAACTTCACACCCTTTGATGAGCTAGTTTCGTAAGCCTGACATGTTCAATGGGTTCATGACATGCTCTATCTAATGGCGCTGAATGTTGTTGTGTAGTCAACAGATCATTTCCAGGGCTCTCACTCAACATTTTGGCACGACTCGCGAGATCAAAGGCCTACCTCTGGCCGTCAAGACGTTTGTTTCTGAACAACGCTGCCTCGAGAAGTTTTCTAATTAAGATCACACCGTCAGATCCGAAAAATGGCCTCATCTGAAGTGGAGTGGCTGCGACACCATTTTGAAAGGTCAATTTTACTCGAAGCGACTGACGCTCAAGGTGCGCCAGACAAAGTTCGCTCATCCGACGTCCGGATCGTCAGCTGATTTAAACCTGGCTTCGAAATCGAAGGCTGACACACACGTCAGACAATTACTTCACGAGGATGGGAAGGTCACCCATGCCGTTTGCTTCGACCTTGTTTCTGGGGAGGAATATCTGGTGGCGGCCAAAACTTTCGTTGTCGGTGGAGGAGCCGTCCTTTCCCCCCAACTCCTATTTGCTAGTGGATTGGGTGGAGAGAACGTCGGTCGATATCTCACGGATCACCCGACTGCTTTCTGTCAGGTTGGTGGCGGAAACTGCTACCAGGCTGCAGGCGCTCAACTGAAACTGTTGGTACCAGGTCCTTCTCGCCGACAAGCATTTGGACTGGGCGCGGAACAATCCTGATTTGAATGATTCACTCAAAGAGCATCGACGAAAGCATCCTGAAGATAACATTCCGATTCCTTTCGATGACCCGGACCCTCAGCTCTACACACCTTACACTCGCGAGACACCCTTTCATACTCAAATCCATCGCGAGGCGTTCCATTGTATGCCTATTTCGCCCCTTGAGATGATTCCAGTTTGCTCACCGACTCATCGGTAGACGGTGCCATTCCTGATAGAGTCGACCAACGTCGAATTATCCATCTACGCGTAAGCCATTTCAGTTCACGGCTTCTGTGGAGGGGTATACAGCTGAGGAATAGGTTCTTCTAGTGGTACACGAAGCAAGACCCTCGGCGAGAAAACCGAGTGACATTTGATCCTGAGAAGCTCGACATCTGGGGCCTCCCAGCTCCATCTTTTACCTGTTCACTCTCAAATGCGGACAAAGCTCGCAATGAGCTTTCAATGGCAGATATGAAGACTGTAAGCTATTTTGCATATTTTTCTATCATGCGCTAATTCATTCTTCGGTTAAGTTCGCGAACGTACTTGGCGACTACTTGCCTGGCGTCGAGCCTCACTGGAGGGTGCGTTTCCTTCACTTTTCAATGTTTACCATGAACTCATCTCAACAAGTCTTGTCACAGCCCTACGGCCAAGCTCTTCATTCTTGCGGTACAACTCGAATAGGACATGACCCTGCGACGAGCGTGCTCGACCCGACTTCGCGGGTTCGCGGAATGACGAATCTATTTGTCGGTGGAAACTGCGTAATCCCTACCGCCAACTCGGTGAACCCTACGCTTACCACGGTGAGTGCTTGACATCACATTTTCGAGGACACAGTGCTGAAAGGATTTGTACCCAGGTCGCTTATGCGGTAAAGGGTGCAGAGGAGATGGTAAGGCTGCAAGGCTGGGGAAGGGAGGGACTCCAAGGAGTTGTACATATATAGATGTCCAGAGCTCAAATTTTAGTGAACGATTGAGCTTTTCAAAGTCGAAACTCAAGTGAGCTGTCGAGCTCGCCCTTGAACTTCTGCCCTTCGCAGCAAATTTCATCAATCTGGCACATCTTCCTCGAGGCCGTTTCAGCTTCTGAGGACCACAATCAAATCTTGGTACACCACCTACCTAGCTTACCCAAAACCGAGTCACCGCTTCGAGTGTTAGACAGGCCCCTGAGCACTTTAAAGGCTTCGCGGCCATTGCCTGAGCAACTCTTGCCTACCCCATACTCGCCGCGATGGGCGGAATCAGCAAGAAGAGGAGCAGCTCTGCACTCGACAGCAAGCAGGACTCTGGATCCAAGGTACCGAAACGTGAGTCACTTCGACTCCGAGCTTCCTCGCTGGAGATGCGACTTTCCAAGTCGGCTCAGGCGTCAGAGATTCAACGGCGGGATTGAAACGCGCACTTAGACGCTCGACGGGCAGATTTGTAGCTGAATCCACTACATACACCGCAAATTACGGAATGGGAAGCCCAAGAGCCAACATGAGCCAGGTGCGGCCACCGCTGACCCACGTCGCCCCCACACAGTCCACCCCATGTTTCAGAAACCATCCAGAGCGTTCATCTGGCGCTCTCTTAAACACCCTTGCCGTCACGGATACTATCCCACCAAGCTCACTAGTACCACACCCAGCGCTCCACCCCCACCTTCTGCCAAACTCGCCGTGTTCGATCTCGACGGCGTGCTCATCAAATCCAACCGTTTCCCACCAAAAGATAGTTTCGACTGGAAGTGGTGGCATGCGTTCAAAGTAACGAATAAGCTCAAGAAGCTTCATGAGGAAGGGTGAGCTACGCATGTATAGATTTCGGTGCACCTTCAAGTTGCTGATTTCTCGTCGTTCAGCTTCGCTATCGTCATTCTCACTAATCAGGCCTGGAAAGAGAAACAATTCCAAGAGGATTTCGAGGCGAAGATACCGCAAATAGCCAAGGGTCCGTCGGGAAAAGTGATCCCAATTTCCGGGAACTGATTGACCTTCGCACTGCTGCTCGTAGCTCTGGACCTGCCTTTCACGCTTATGGCGGCGACGAAGAAGGACGAAGTCTTCCGCAAGCCAAACACTGCTAGGGTCATTAACTTTCTCTGTAATATCAGAGTTGCTGACCCTTCGTCCAGGGGATGTTTTCTCTTTACGTCGAAAAGTACAACGGGAACATTGCAGTAGGTATGCGCTACTTTCTTGAGCTAGCATCGCGAGTTTGCTCCTCGTGAGCTGATTACCATTCATGCTCAAGATTTCGACAAGTCATTTTTCGTCGGCGATGCTGCCGGTCGACCAGACGATCACTCAGATTCGGACAAAAGTGAGTGGCGCTCTCGTTCGGCGTTCCATATCCTCTCGAGCTTATCGCATTCAAAGTCATGGCGCAGAACGCTGGCCTGACGTTCTTCACGCCGGAGGAATTCTTCACTTGAGATGTCAAACCTGTTTCTCGTCCTCCAATATATCTGTACCCGCTTCGCACAGAATGCCATGCTTGTTTCGTTCCTGCGTCCAGTATCTGTACCTCCTGAGTCTCACCCTCTACAAATGCCAATCATTCGTGGCCTTTTGAAGAGCAGTGACTGGACGGGCCGAGAAGATTGACGAAGACGTCACCCACTACCGCAAAAGAGCGGTGGTCCGCGACGTCAAAGCTTTCCAAGCTAGCGTATGCCTGACAAGACAATAGATTAAGTCCTCTGTATCCCAATTACGATTTCCTCTAATGTTTGGAAACACTTTTCTGCACCAAAATCCCCAACCCAATTTCTTCCTCCAACCCAATCCCATCCTCGCTATCCCTCGCTCGAATCCTCCCCAACTCATCTTCCTCATCCTGCATCCTCAGCCTGTTCTCCCCATCTTCCCTATCTAAATTCAGCCCTCCACCTCCTTTTCTGACTGCTTCCCATTCCACTCGCAAGAAAACCCACATCCACCTACGAACCACTTCGAGAGCTTCCATTACGAATATTCCAGATTCCATTTCGTGAATAGAGTGTAGGTGGGAAGAGAGTTTGAGAGACCAAGTGAAGCGAAGGATGAGGTCAATGAAGATTGCGAGGTAGTAGATTGTTGGATCGGGGAGGAGAAGGATTGGTCGGAGGAAAGGGAAAGTGAGATTTGGCGCTGAGGCGGTGGAGTAGGCGCGGTGGTGAGAGGGTCGGCTGGGAGCAGAGAGGGAAGATGTCGGAGCGGTAGGAGGTGGTACAACTGCGCTATTGTAAGATTTTGAAGGTGAAGTCCCGAGGGTGGTGGTGGAAGGAGAGTGGGGTCGAGAAGGTGGTGGTGGGTAGGCAGTCGAAGGCACGTCCGGAGCAAGGAAGTTGGACCCGGACTGCCCGTTTATTCGAACCCGAGAGTGGGATGGAGAGGAGGAAGTGTGTGGAGTTGAGACGTAGACGGATCCGCGGCGGGCTCCGGTAGCGGGCAGAGTGTTCAAAGCAACACTGGCGTTCGCAGGGGTTGGAGGATGGATGAAGGCATAGGCGTTTTGGTTCTTGGACCAACCCGAAGGAGAGAGGAGGGAGAGACCCCAGTCGTTTGTGACGTCCCACCAAAACGAGTAAAGCGAGTTTACAAGGACAGCGAGGATCCTGCGTTTGACTCTGATATTAGGGCCACTTGTTTTGACTAGACCAGGCCAGCGATACGTTACTCACCAGACGTTGAAAAGAGTAGTTCGACCGATCCAGGCAGTCTTGGCCGCCTCCAGCTCAACCTCGTCGAAAGGGTCACCGAGGACGGTCTGCATCGCGCTGAAGAAAATAACGGGGAATGCGGTGGCGTATTTGAGGGCGTTCATCATTGATTTTCGTGGTGTAGGAGTGGAGCCGGTGACGACTTCAGAAATACACTGCCTGAACCGAAAAATGTACGGTAGACTGCGAAATTGGAAGGTGGGGCGTTCGTCAGCTTATTTTCACTGACGCAGTGGGTGCCATTCGAGTAGATTCCTCAAAAGGTTCATACCTTGTCATGACAGGGACCATAAACACGCGTGCACAACCCGAGTTTGCAGCGTCGTCGCCTCCCATCCCAAAGCGCTGGGTAACGGTGAAGAGGAGGCAGCCCGACACCCAGACATCTCCGAGCACTTTGGCACTCGAAGTAAGAATATCGGCAAGGATGATATCTGAGAATGGGACGGCCGAGTAGAGGGACGAGAAGATGGTACGTCGCAGTGATCTGGGAACGACGTGCGCGCGCGCGGGTCAGCTGTCCGCCCTGTCCAGCACATCTGCTGTCACGTCCAGAGCACGAGCTCACCTGAGGAACATCATGCGCTCTTTCCGGTGGAGCACGTTAAAAGGCGCGATTGCGGCCAGGCCGACGGCAATTGCTGTAACGGCGGGAATTGCCCTCCACTTGACCATCTCCTCTGGTACACCGCCAGTTATTCGAGCAAAGACGAGCCATGAGGCAGTTGTCCATGCGAGACCGCAAAAGGCGAGGGAGTAGATTGGAGGAAAGAGGCGCGAAGGATGAACAAAAGGTGCGGGAGTCGCGGACGGCGCGCGGTGGCTCCCACGGTAGTCATCCAGCCGGATGTCGAGTACGAGCGACGTGTCGATGCCAAGATAGGCGAGGAGGTGCAAGTTGGTCGCAAAACCGCCTACCGTCGCGAACTGCGGCGAGACAAACGACGTGAGCAGCCAACACGCAGCGCGACTTGAGGACTTTGGTATGCTCACTGTGAGGAAGAGGACTCGAAACGGCAGCGGGAAGGTCGAGCTAAAGTCATTCAGACTGTTGCCGATCGTGTCAATGTCCGACATTCAACAGCCCGCACCCAGGCCAGCGGAGGAAGCGGGATTGCTTTAAGAACTGGCGGGAGAGCAAAGTCAGCGGGAATGGAATAAAACAATCCACTTATTTTTCCATTTCGCGCTTAGTATTTTGCGAGGAGGAAAAGGGACTCAGGGAATTAGTTCCAAGGCTCCTTTGTGAGGGAGACTTGGTGTGGGCGGAAACGCGAAGCGTTTGTACTCAACCACGCCAAGGCAGGTGAAACCACCCCGGCGCGGGAGCTAGGGGTTGGGAGAACCGGGGAGGTGGGAGGGAACAAAAATTTCCTCGCCTCTGGGCGCTCCAAACTAGCTTGAGGATGCTCTGCGTGTCGAGAGCTATCGTTGAGGAAGAGAGCCGCAGACTGCGGAAGCTCTCGACCCCCAGAAATCGCAATCCATCCCCGGCCATCAATTCTTCTGCGCCGAATACAAGAAACGAACAACTTCGACTTTCAACAACGTTCGTTCGGGAAGCACGTCGCTTGACCACGGACGCCAATCGACACTTCTTCGAACCACATTCGAACTTGTGGCAACGCACTGCTCTCCTGCTTACCTGCTTCGTGGTCCAGACCGGTACATTAAACCCTGCTTCACGTTTGCGCGTTTCAATGGCACGGCCAAAGCGCATGCCAGGTCTCCGCTAACTCGTTCGTCGAGGGTGTCAGTTGGTCATCCAGTCATGATGATTGCACAAAGGTATGTGGGAAATGAAAAGCAGAGTTGGCGAGAGCTGACCGTACAGACACACAGCTGCTCGCAACTTACGAGTCGCGCCGTCTTACAATAAGCTGCCAACATCACCCAACATGTGCAGCACGTTGAAGCACGAATTGGATCCGTTACAATCCGTTATCGAGTTATGATATATGATAGGCGGAATTCTTGAGATTGTCTCTGCTCGGCCCTCGGGTAAGTATCTTTCGCAAGATCGCGCAATAAACTCGCGACAACTGCTGACTCCGAATAACGCCATACTTCAGAGATAGTACAAAATGTCGAGCCTCGTTCTCTTCGTCTCTTCCATCACTCAATCAATCTCATCTAAAAAATGCCAGTAGAATTCATCTCGCTCACCCCACCGAATGCCTCCGACGAGCTCAACCCTGATCGCGGAAGCGGAGTCGACCCCGACTACATCATCCGCCACTCCAGGGTCCTTGATGATTATGGATTCAACTACACTTTGGTACCTTACGGCTCTGGCGGGCCCGACCCCTTCACTATCGGTGAGGTCTGGTGCTCTATTCTCGCGAGATGCAGGCGCTGATACAAATATTTACAGGCGCTTCGATTATTGCGGTACGCCATTTAGCTTCGAGCTGACCCAAGAAGTACCAACTGAACTTTCTTCTCTCGATGACAGGTCACCAAACACATCAAAGTCATTATCGCCCTCCGCCCGAATACTGTCTACCCTACAGTCGCGGCTAAGGCTCTTGCGACGCTCGACCACCTCAGCAAAGGTCGCGTAGTCGTCCACTTCATCGCCGGAGCCACTGACGCCGAGCAGCTCAAGGAGGGAGATACTCTCAGTAAGGACGAGCGCTACGATCGAATGGACGAGTACATCCGCATCCTGCGACGTGCGTGGGCCTCCGCAGAGCCGTTCGACTGGGATGGCAAGTACTACCAGTTCAAGCAATTCGCGTGAGCTGATTCTTTGCGACTTCTACCCAATGCCCAATTTGCTAACAAATGTTCTGAAAACTAGCGCTGCCATCCGTCCAGCCGGAGGAAAAATTCCCGTCTCGATTGGAGGAAGTTCCGACGCGGCGTACAGGGTCGGTGGATCGCTCTGCGACATCTTCGGACTTTGGGGCGAGCCTCTCGCTGATACCAAAGAGCAAATCGATCGCATCTTTGCCGAGGCCGCCAAAGCTGGCCGTACCGACCGCCCGCGCATCTGGGTGACCTTCCGACCCATCTTGGCGGAGACCGACGAGCTCGCTTGGGCCAAAGCACACAAGATTCTCGAAGCTATCGAGGCGAAGTCAGCAAAGTACGCCTCGAATGTGTACTTGGGCGGGCTGGTGGCTAGTGAACCGCAGAATGTTGGGTCTCAGGTAAGTTTGTTCGTGAAACACCCATTCAATACGTTACTGACACGTCCCTGATACAGCGCCTTCTGGACATCGCTAAACGTGGGGACGTCCAAGATAGGGCTCTGTGGTACCCGACGGTGACTGCTACTGGCGCTCGCGGTGCTTCGACCGCACTCGTGGGGTCGCCACAGACCATCTCCGACTCGATCCTCGACTACGTCAAGCTGGGCGCAGATCTCATCTCGATTAGGGGTTACGACAACCTCGGAGACGCAACTGATTATGGACGCTTCGTTCTCCCAAGGGTTAGGGAGGCTCTTCAAGAGAAGGCTTGAATAGAGTTGCAATTGGTACTGAAGGGAAACAGTGCGCAATAATCGGAAGTTCTCAAGATTCCATGCCATTTGCGAGACTAATATTTCGAGAAGGAAACATTTGCTATTTACATCATGCTGTTGACGACCTAACTTAATGTCGGCGTCTACTGGCAGTTGACGTCCGACGGCGTAGTCTTCTCATCGCACACGCCCAGCAAGTTGTTGGCGATGTTCTGAGACACAAGAGGTGTGAATAACCCATCACAAAGGTGAACCGAGGATAGTTACTCACGTCCGCAGAATCACCGACTTGGTCCAAGTCTGCGTCGATTCCTACAAGGAGTTCTCCGCACTGCTCGCAGCCGAGTCCGCGCTCTGCATTTTCCGCTCTTGACACAAGGTCAGTGATGATGCCTGTGAAGATTAAACCATTAAGCTCCGATTGACCCCTCATACTATTGCGAAAAAGGCGTACCGTTGTCTCCAATCAGCGCACTGGCAACTTGTTGAGGTAGGGCGTTGCTATCCTCTTTGTTATCTGGATCCCCATAGTTGGCAACGCCAAGAGTGTCTGCAATCTGATCCGCTCTTGATTTACATTAAACGTCAGCTAAGCTGAAAAGGAAGGACGAGAGCCACTCACGACTTCACGTTGTCGGTTCCCAGTACGCCGTCAACAATTGGCCCAGTGATTTGACCAGGCCCATCTGAGCTGTTGATAGAGACTTGTCAGGCTATATATGATATGCTTTTATTCTGACCGAGACTACCTGGTAGGGATCGGAGATGATTTTGCCCTGAGGAGCAGGAGGGCGGCGATGGCAACGAAGATTGATTGGCGCATAGCGAAGGGACTTCGAAAGACTGTAGAGGTGGGAGAGTTATTTGTAGCTTATTTCGGTATGTGAAAGAAGTGTGATGAGAGGGAGAAGAAAGAAACACGAAAGCGAGTGGATTTATGGGCTGCCACGACGGACTCAAGGCAATTCCAGTGACGTTGGATTGCGGTTCTCGAGTCCATGATATCATGACCCTGTGAGAAATGTGTGCAATCCTGAACGGCTGATGTGTGGGGAAATTTTGAAAAGGCGTGAATGCTAATTATGTGTTTCAATGACGTTACCCGACTCATTATGTGGGTGAAGGCGGTTTTCGAGCTCTGTCCACGACGATTCAGTTGGCTCGCATACAATCGATATCGACGAGTCTGATTCCCAGAGTCGATCAAAGTGAAATACTGGAACACCGAGGGCAAACGAGGTCACCTTGCGCTTTCGCGGGAATACGCCCTTCGTTTACCACCGCGTAGCTGGAAAGTTTTCCTGCGGGCGAATGAAGTAGTCGCATTCCCGGCCGTAAAATGCTGCTTCTCATCAGCCTTGAAGCTCAAATCTGATGGGAAAAAAAATCTTCCAAGCGAAGTTGTCTCCGCCGAGTCGTGCACACGCCGTATCACGTCAGAAACCCTGAGTGAGCCTGTGACGCAGACCCAAATCCAACGGTCCTCACCGTGTATTATGGCAGCTGGTATCTAAGAGGCTGATTTGACTCGATCGGAAACGAACCAGACATGTATTTCGCCACGATATGAAGAAGTCCTTGGATCAGGCGCGGCGGTTTCAGCGTCGCAACAAGAGTTTTGGGGGACCAGCGAGATTACCTCCACAGTATAGGACCTCTTTCAAAACCTGACGATTATATTGCAACAAATCTGACTGTATGTCCAAGTTGCTGCATCTAGACACGCATTGGCGGCGCCGGAACTGTATCTATCATTTGTGGGATACTAGGCTGCCTATTCGCACGTCTGAGCATAGGCAACCAGATTCACTTGAAAGGAACGGTGATCAGCTCAAGATAAATCTGAGAATCGGAAATCACCGCCAAGCGAAGAGTAACGGGTAGACAATTTTTTCTTTGACGTCGTAGCGTGTCAGTAGCTCGACTCTATCCTAGTGCTTGGATATGCACCTCTTTTTCCGATCTAGCTTCCGGTTTCCATGGATCACACTCTATCCCGAGACAAATGGCTCACTACAAGTGGATTACCCTTCCTACAAAACAATGCGCAATAGGCTACCCGATTTGCAGATGTCTGCGAAGGAGAGAAACTGTACACTTTGCTTATCGGCGTGCGAACGGCTTTCTGAGCCCCCCTACCGAGGGCAGCGATAAAGTTCGTAAAAATCAAAATATCAGTCCGAAGGTAGCGTACCAATGCCTTAGACTTGTCATCGCCAGAAAAGAAGAGGTAGGGGTCGGCAGCAAGCATGAAATCAACGCTAGGAGTGTGCATTCTGGCCACGCCTTACTCGTTCCCACCTTTCAATTCAAGTCCTGCCGCGTTACTTCTTTTCGACAGAATCCGATTCCAGGCGAGAGGTAAGTAAGACTTAAGGCGCAGCGCCTGCAACTGAGTCTCACCTCCGCCCGCTGAGCCATTGCTAAGTCGACTTTCAAGCTGCGACACGTCTTCACCTCTTACCTACGACACTACTTTCCAAACCAAAACCTTGCCGAATGAGTCACATCGCCAGGCGTCGCCGTCGCTCCTCTCGAATTGCGGACTCGCAACCCCCGCCTTGCCACTTCGCCAATCTCCCTCTCGAATTACTCGAACGCATCGTGGACGGGTTATCCTGCGACGACCTTTACTCTCTTGCGGCAACCTCGAAACTCTTCAGTAGAACCTTCAGACTCCGAGCAGTCCTCGGGCAGCTCAAGGATGTCGCGATGGGCGAAAATACCTCCTGGGAAGGCGAGTTATTCTGTCTGTCGGATGCGATACCAGGGAGGTTCGGATGGTCGCCATTCCTAATGTTTCTTGACGAAGAAGCGCTGGGTTACGATGAGGATGGCGACCTGATACTTTTGGTCTCCGCTGTCACTCCTACTTTCGAGCGTTTTGAGCTTGATACTCCAACGAAGGACTACCTTTATGTCACCCAGACTAGTCATGAAGTTTGGCTTAGATGCGAGTACTTTGATGGAGGTTATGCGAGGGACATATACAACGAAGATTGTTACAGCTGGGATCACCAACTCGCTGGGAAACTTTTGCGTGCGACGCCGGAGCTCTTGAACGCCCGGTTCGAATGTCCAGAGTGCAACGGAGGAGGCGAGGTGATGGCTGGCTCGAGAGAGGTTGCAAAAAGGTCCGGTCTGTCTCACCTTTCGCCTCTGTAACCGCTACTGATTACCCGCGAGCTTCTCAGATGGCCGCGACTTGTGCTCTCTGAGTATGGGCCTATCGGAGTCCCTTGCCCTCGCTGTGAGGTCACCTACGATTATGCGGTGGAGGTCTACCACGATGTTCAGGCAGAGCTACACGCACAGATGGAGGCAGAGTTCGAGGCAGAGATGGAGCGTGACTTTATGGCAGCTTATGAACGTGGCGAGTATCCAGATTTGTTCTAGTCAGCCCTAGTAGTAGTTATCCCTCTTGCTTGAATGTGATCACGGTAATACCGAGCCCAGGTTGCCCACCAGCGGCATGGACCCCCAGGATCTGTCTCTGGAAACCTGCGACGCCTGTGTCGAATGATCAAATTTCGTCAAATTGTTGTCAGTTGTTTCAGTCCCTCCATAATTCACCGGTCTGACGGACCACTTGAGACTATGCTGGAATACTGGGTCGAATGTTTGGAGTTCCTGCTGATTAGCATGTCCTGCTATCACGAAGCTGGGGCGTCGGCCTCCTCTGAAGGACAAAGCAGGCGCCAGGATTAGCCGAGCCGGGCCTGTTCTCGTCTGGAAGAAAACACTTCGAGTGGTCTTCGAAGCCCAAGGCGCACTTCAGATAAAAATGAACAGAAGAAAGTCGTGGTTACAAACGAAGGTGCTACATCTTAGGCCTGGAGTCCGGCGAGCTTCGCCTTCAGTTTTGAAAACCCGCCAGCCTTCACGATACTTCGAAAATGGATGATGTCAGCCTAGCGAAAAACATCTCGAATTTTTGGGAAAAAACGAACGCTCGCTTGATTTCTCCCGCCGTCTTCTGCCATGGGTTCAACTTCCTGTCCCGAGTCATGTCCGTAATGTCGTCACCGTATTTGTCAACAAGTGCAAGGAGCCAGTCGGCCTCGATAGCGGAAGTGAACCGAATGACTTTTTGCTGAGTCGCCGCCAGAGCCTCGAGTTCTGTAGAGTAAGGTGAATTGATGAGCGTGCGCACCGAGCCTTGCGCTAAAAAAGATCCAGCATACCTCGCACAATGTCCGTCTTGGCCGCCACCTTTCTTCGCTTCGCTCCAATGGGGATACCCTGGCCTGTACTCCTCGGGCCAGTCACAACGACCTCATCCTCGATCTCATCGTCGCTTCCCTCCCCACTCCAGTCGGCCATCGCTTCTCCCCAAGGTTTTGCCTCGTCCTCTTCCTCATCACTACTCTCCTCATCATCACTTCCTCCACCCCGTGCGCGCTGCACAACATCCTGAACAATCTCCTCTCCATCCTCTCCTCCAAAGACGACCCGCACGATCCTTCCAGTCTCGTCCCTCTCGATCCTTCCCTCTCCCTTGGCCAACTTTTTGGGTGCTCCAGCTGCTGGGGCAGTTGGTTTTGGTGCCGAAGTGGAGGCAACCATCTCCTCGTCCTCGTCCGAATCATCTCCCGAATCCTCGGCGTCGGAGTAGATTCCGTTAGCAGGAATGGAAGCTGCGACAGCGTATGGTGTTCGCTCAACGGGCTCGATTCCTCCGGCTTGGCGAGGGTTCATTGTCGCCATGAGTCCAAGGCGGGCATAGCTAGATGAGAGCAAGGAAGTCAGTCAAACGCGCCAAAGTGAGCAGCACGGCTAGTGGCGCACTTCTGACGGATGGTCTTGCTGCAAGCCAGCTAGATGAGTTAGTTGCTGGTTGAATAGCCTCGCAAGTCAGATCAACGCACTGCTTGTCCCAGTTGGCGATCAAGACAGCCGGCGCCTTGAGCACAATCTTGTTCTTGCTCTTACGCGACCCCTTGCTGAGCTTGACTTTGGCCGTTCCACTACGAGACTTTCGACGCTGTCGGGGATTTGCCATCTTGTTTGATAATGAGGTGCGAGAGTGTGTTGTTTGGCTGTGTGTACAGCGCGCTTCGAGATTTTTCAGAGAGGGAGCAGTCAAAGGCCGAGGTCCGAGCTTATTCGCCCCTCATTCTCTTTCAACATTGTCGCGCCAATTCTCACCTACACAAAGTCAAGACGACGCGCAAGCAAGACTCGACGAGTCTGTTGTATCTGAATGAAACAAAACCCTGATTTGTGGCGGGAGAGAGAATTAGCGCACGCCGTCGGGCTCCCGGACGATCTCACTGAAGTCGGCGTGGCCCCCTAACGATACCGATAGATATATGGTCACTGATGATTATGGTCGAGATTTCAAGTTCCACGTGTAGCGCACTGGAACCCGTCCTCTTCGCGCGAGGGTCTTGGGAGCAGTCATTTCCGCGAAGCCGACGCCACTCGCGACAATTATACGCTGAGGGATCAGGCCTACTAGATTCCGGCCCTAGACGTACCTATCTAAAGAGATCCGTTTTCTCACTACCGAATCGATGTCAACGACCCAATTTCGCTGGTTGGGCAGTCTGCGGAAATGTGTAGTGACGACCTGACAGCTTCGCGAGCAGTGTATAACGCCAGGCCTGCAGGTCGACTACTCTGACCCAACCAACCCAGCATTCGTCTCACAGAAAAGGAGCACGTAGCCCACCATACACGCTTCCTCGAATCCTTCGATTGACCCTTCGCTCGTTACATAATCCTACAACCTCCCCCACCCTCGCCCTCCTCTTCTCCCCCATGAGCAGTTGCCAGCGCCCATTTTGTACTTGCAACACTCTGTTCCGTGCTCTTCACTGCCAAGAAAGCAGAGAATTTGATAGCCTCCGTCGCACCGCCCGCGCCATCTTCCATCGATTCTAGTCGCGCCAACCAGGCCCTTCGTTTTTCCAACTCCTCCTCGTGCGCTTTCAATTCGTTACGAAGCTCGCAGACGACAGCTCGGGCTAGCTTGGCGAGGTGGAGGGGTTTGGACTGGAGTGCTTCGAGCTCGGGCTCTGTAATTGAGCGTTTGCGCTTCGTGGGAATGGGAAGTTCGAGGGGTCCTTGGCTGGGAGGGAGGCGAGATGAATGCGAAGGCTCAATGGCAGGCGTGGGAGCGGGAATGGGAAAAGATGTATTGGATTCCACCGTGTCGAAATGGTCGGAAACGCGAGGTCTACTGTTGGCCGCTGGTGGTGTCGGCGAAACGCCGGGTGGAATAGCTTTGGGTCGGCTCGTGATGGTGAAACTTGACTTTGATGACGACGAGGGTAAGTTTCATGAAAGAGATGGGTGGGGT
>JASZXU010000294.1:0-26279 GCA_035521515.1 Phenoliferia sp. Uapishka_3 | reverse complement strand
CGTGGGGAGAACTCGGGAGCTAAGTGGGGGAAAGGGGGGAGGAAACGAACCGGCAAGAGAACCAAAGAGGGTCCGCAGACTCGACGGTGACAGTCCAAGACGTAGGAGTGGTAAGAACGATGCCAGAGTCAAGTCCAGCGGCGGTGTAAGAGCAAGGAGCCGCGAAAGACGATTGAGTGACCGAGTGTCCTCCCGAGGCGAATTCGAAGCTGTTGAATTCCGCGGTCAGCTGGTACGTCGGACAGGAAGGGAGGGGAGGGAAAAGGACGAACATGATCAAATCACCAGTGGCGGCGGTGATAGAGTTGGGAGAGAAAGTAAGTCCCGTCTCGGCTGCAATTCAATCATCATCAGCACCCGCGGCCAACTCGTTCATCCAAGCTCGAGGGAGAGAACCTCACCAACGGTTACAACGTGGGTAGCTCCAGCCCTCTTAGCGAGCCCAACTTCCTGAGAAGGAGCAGCAGCAGCGAGAGCAGCGAGGAGAGTGACAGCGACGGCTTTGGTGAACATCTTTGAATAGAGTCTGGTTTGGTTTGGGTAGAGCGAGGTGGATGTAGTGAGTAGTGCGAGGAGAAGGTAGTAGGATGAGAAGGAAAGAAGTAATGGAAGGAAGGAAGAGTAGATTTTATGGCCCGGGGCTCCAGCTTCCAGGACTGCGTTACGGTTTGAGCTGGGCGCGAATTTCGCCCTGGTTCATGGAGAGAGCTGGTGGAGGACTGACGTAAGTGTATGTTGACCAGTTGACGAGCTACAACAGCACCTCGGTCTTTGAACTAATTCAGTCTGTCAGCGGGATACATACAGGGAAGTAGCGAGCACTTTTAGCGGGAGCGTCGAGCGACTTGCGTACATAGCCCCTCTTTTTGGCGAGGGAAGATCATTGAGCATACATATGTGGGGGAGGAATTCTTGGAGCATGGTTGAATAAGAGAGCTTTCAGCGACACCTCTTGTCAAAATACATGATATGTAGGTAGGTGGCCAAAGTTGGTCAGGACGTGCGAAGGAAAAACCTTCGTTCCGTCCGCTAAAGTCGACTCCTCGGACTCATCGGAGGGGGAGGTGCAGATTATGACTTACTCACCTTCGCGGTTCATGTAAGAAAGCGAATAGAAAGGACTGTATATGCCCACAAAGGGGGATTGAAGTCACTAAAACGGACTACGCGCTGCCTTTTGAAGCTTCAGAACAAAAAAGGAAACCAGACGGGTGTGAATAGTACCGACCGTTCCAATCTCAGGTGACCCACGCAGGACTCGAACCTGCAATCTTCTGATTCGAAGTCAGACGCCTTAACCATTAGGCCAGTAGGCCTTCGCTGACTTCATAAGTTCTGTGGTCTTCACACTCTCGACTTCAAGCATGATCCTCGATGTTTTTCAGACATTGTAATGCTCCTCGCGAATATAAAGAGGTCTAGGGATACTTTACAATGATGACATGCATCAGTTTGGGAGAATGGTGAATGCCAGCTGTGACCCGCAAAGTCCCAACTTTGCAAAGCAGTGAAGGATGATCAACAGAGGCTTCAGCTAGCCGCCCTTGTGGAATCAGCATGTTCCTCCAACAGCTTGAAAGTCATGATGCAGTTGTAGCCAGTTGTTCCGCGCGAAGCTTGCCGCATAGGAGACTTGTGAGCTTTAGTTAGATTTGAACCGGCAACGAGCGAGCTGGGAGGTTCAGTTTTTTTTTTTGGGTGTAGATTGATAGTTTGTTGTTGAACTAGATGTTTGACTACATGTGAGACGAAGCACATTGCTGATCGAGTATCAAACTTTTGAGAGTGTGTTGAGCAAGTGCCAGAGTTTTGGGAGTGGACACATTTTCCTTAACTCATCTGACCTCACCACAACCGCTGCACTTTGGGAAGACATGATATTAGGCTTTGCTAGATGCCCCGAGGCCAGAAAATGACTCCCTGCTTTGCGGTCCCCATCAATCACAATCCCCGCCAAAAATCCGGCTGAGTCCGCTCAGCCTTCACTTGCTTCGCAGGCACCCTTCGCAAGCTCGCGCGGTGGCGACAAACATCGCGTGGCTCAATTTTCCTCCTTCTGCTCCACCACTTTGTAGGTTATTTGATTGCGATCTTGTTTCACTCTTTCAGCTCACCACGATACGCTCTGTGTCAGTCTCTCTGGATCAAAAGCAAAGACACGCGGCGGTCCGCGGACGGCCTCTTTTGATCAGAGCAGTCACTTTATGCACATACCATCATATTTGAAGCTGAGTGCGAGTCGTAGTGTGCTTATTGCTGGTGTTCACTTCCGATACATTAAGAGAGGTATTGAAAAGAGAATTTACATGCCAATCTTCTGGTTCTGGCAACGTAAGTGGCGGAAGTGATCTACTCCTCATTCCACTTTTTTCCCCAGTCTGATCTTGCCTCGTATTTGACTTTCTGGTACTGTGCTCTGGCTGCGCCTCCCGGGAGAGTTCGTCGTCTTTGACTGATTGGACCACACCCAGCTAACAGATTGATGTCCTCGAGGTATGGGAATGCAATGCTGCTACTGGCTCTATATTGCACTCCCTGTTTTGTGATGGTACCGGATGTATGCAAAACTCTTTTCTTCGCCTGATTACATTCTGCAGCTTGCTGAATCGCTGCGACCAATAAGCTGATATATAACGCTTCGTCAACTCCTGATTACCTTCCCGTTCATCAATCCTCCCACGTCACAACACCAAGATGAAGCTTCACCTTTCTCTCATCATCCTTGCGGGTACTTCCACGTCTGCTTTCGCCCAATCACTCCATTCTACCGATTATTCTGTCGGTCATCTTCTCGAGAGGCGCGGTGGCGGAAGGCGCGGAGGATTGCAAAAGCTTTGCATGATGGACGACGCGAGTCTGAAGAAGCTGGAGGAGAGCGTGACTGGTAAGAAGATGAAGGAAATCGAGGATTGTATGCATGATCTGTACCCGGCACCAGGGGTAAGTCTCTTCAACTTTGAATTCTCTAAGTTTTTGTAAATTTCCGGGCAAATCTCATGAGTTGCTGATACTGACCTTTGTAATTGATGCAGGACTGCTTCAAATCTACTTATGGAAGCTTTCCACGCACGATATCAGCCAAAAAGGCTGTAGTGTGCCCTCCCGATGCCACCAAGCAAGCGGCATTCCAGACTTGCATGCAGGGTAAACCCAAGCCTGGTTCTGATTTACTTCCCGCGATCGAGGAATGCAAGGTAAGCCAACTACTTATAATTGCAATTGAGGTGATGACTGAACCTGTTCTTATTTTCTGCGTCCAAAGCTGGCTTGATCTTAAGGCCATGACTCTGAGGCGTCAAACCTGTCCAACACAGATGTGGTTCTGCCTCGTTTGTTGGTATTGGCGGAGGCACTGTAATAACGAACCTATATTGAACAATGTACAGTTGCAGGCACGATCTCATGTTCAGACAGCCGAAGTGATCATTGCGGATAGAACGTTGCACTTATTCTTAATCCATGGGCACTTTACGGCGCAGTGAGACTGTGAGTGCGAAGGGCACCATTGAGGTCAGAAGATTTGTTTCATAGGCGCTTACACACCAACTTGATAGTTCAGCTTGAAGCTTCAAAACTTACTCTGGCGATTCAGGACGCCAAGAGGTGGTATTAGTTTCGGTCAGTCAGCGGGCAGGTGCAGAGTGAGGAAACACTCTCGATTGGCACAGGCGCTCTTCTGTGAGGTGTGAACATCATCAAGCGTTGTGGGGGAGGGGAATCTTGGAGCGGAGGTATGAGAGGATTTTTGCAGCACACCTGCCTCGAGGTGCAGATTTCTCTCTCGAAGGCCACCCACCTTGTTGGTGCGTCGCAAAAGCAAGCCAAACACAGCTGTTAGCCTGAACCCTCTAAACACAGCTTTTCACCCGATCCCGGAACAAGGTGCAAATGAAAATCTGGTCTACAGTTCTTCGTACTTCAATCCTCACAAGTAGTGAAAAAGACACAATCGGGGAGGCTCTGAAAATAGAAAGGTTACACAAAACAATGATGACTTGTACGGAGCCCGCAAAGCCCCCAAAAAAAAACCACACCGTGACGGATTGTCCAACATTGTGCAGCAGTTCATGATCCACGCAGGACTCGAACCTGCAATCTTCTGATTCGAAGTCAGACGCCTTAACCATTAGGCCAGTAGACCGCCGTACGAAGGCCAGTCGTCTGCACTCCGAATCAAGATTGGCGGGCCAGGATGTTACTAGGCTCAACACTCTATCCGCTCGTTTCGTCGGCGAGGGTCAGGAGTCGTCTCCTAGGATTGAGGAGTCCGCATTCCTACGTGCCAGCTCGCGCGCCCGATGGAAACCTCCCCCACTCCCAGTCAAGCGAAGGCCGTCCGCCATCGTGTCGAAGACTGGGCTTTCTCTCCACGCCTTCTTCTTTTTAGGTTTCTTTCCTTTTCCTTGGACAATCGAGCTTGATGTTGTTGGCTTGGTTGAAACAATTTGTCGACGAGTCGTGAGGGGTTGAATAGTGTTGGTAAAGTTTGATACAGCGTCGTCGCACAAAATCTTGAATCGTTTTTTCTCCTGAGGGGAAGTATGGCCACGACTGGAGTCCGGGGCTCCGACATAAAGACTATCAATTTCCAAAGACACCAGTTAGTCAGAAATATATGTGCTGTAAGCAGTTCGTGACACCCACCTGAACAGCTTGTTGCTTTTCTTGATGATCCTAGTCAGAAGACTGATCTCCTGGATCTTCTCAAAGCTGATATTTGAAGCCAGCTGACCGGCACCCTCCTGGTCGGGGATTGCTTTGGTCAGTGCCGGAACGCTAGAAGGAGCCTCGAGGATGACATAGGGTAGTGACGTACCTTCACCCCACCGTTGTGCTCCTCAATGATATGATCAAATGCCCGCCCCTTCCCCCGAATACCGGACTCATTGTAAAACCAACAAGACTCTGCCCACTCCTTCCCTCCCGGCGGCATCTGATGATAGTACCTCCGTCGAATCTGAATGCATTCTATCGCATAGTTCCGACAACCTGCCGCTCGAAAAAGGGACTGCATATGTGGAAGCAAGTTCCAAAAGCGTTCCGGGTTTTCGTAGTGGACGAGGTCGAGGAGGTCGAAAAGGACAATGAAGTCCCGCTGGCGGTAGATTGCATGAGCCCTGATATCGTCGCCATTGTTCAATGCTTCGTCGGCTCGCACTGTTGTCGCTCCCTTCCGGTACGTCTGCCTCACTTTCTCAATGAATTCCGCCACGGACTCCGGCTCCCAACCATCGAGCTCCTCCACTGTATTTTTCCCAACCTCTAGACGAAACTGGTCGATAACCGTCGCATTGAAGAGCACTTGACTCAGTCGAAGGGTCTTGTGGTAGTCCAGGTGCTCGAGGTCGATTTTTCCGCCGGCGCCGACTGATGCCTTGCTCTGAGCGTGCGCCAAGGAGGCCGGATTGTTGGCGTCTGGATGAAGATGAAGGAGTCCTAGCGCGTGAAGGAGATTGTACCCCCAGTGCCATATTCCGGGTAAAGCGAGGAGCCACTTGAAGCGCTGAAATGTTGACGATTCATCCGTCCTGTCGTTCTTTCCCGACTCGAGATTGGCCTGCCCCCCAAGATCCGAAACATGCGGCCGCATCTCCTTCTCAATCTGCTCTTGTGTCATTTCCAGACGCTTCTCGTATATAATCTCCACCCCCGCAATTGCGCCATCTGCGGTTGCCTCGTCCGCGTTGACTGCTCCGAGGGTCGTTGTTGTGCGTCCTTGCCCACCCGGAACTAAATCAAGCTCCCCAGCTGTCGGCCTCATCTTCTCAATCGCCTTCTCTATCTCATCCCTCACCTTCCACTTCTCACTCCCTGGACATTTATCCAAGATCCGGGTAGCGTACTCACGGAGCCCCGCCTTCGTAAGGTAAATGTTGCTCGAGGATGTTGGCAGCACTTCTTCAAGTTTCATATCCTCGCCCTTGCTTGCGTAAGGTTCCCACTGAGACGGAAGAAGAGGTCGAGGTGGATGGGTGGGATTTATAGGTCGTTGAGAGACAAAGATCGCGTTGGTGAAGTTGATCTGGCCAAGCTATCCGTTAACACACGCTCTACCCATGTGCTCCTAAACTTACTTGATTGCTACCCTCTTCCTTATTGTTTGCCATGTTACAATTATCCGCCACAATGATTCCACCTCCGAGCCGAGCTAACTGCTTTGGTCGCTCCGCCGCGTCCTTCGCGAGCGAGGCTTTCCATCGCAGGGAGCTCGTGTAGGACGTGGCAATCGATAATTTTGACGCTGTGTATTGAGATCGTCGACCCGCATTATTGGAGTGGAGGTTGTGAGCAAAAAGAGCCGGGTGGAGATTGAGTGCCGGACTGTAGTTGAAGAGTAGCGTTGAGAGGGCGACCGTTGTGGCCTGTGAACGATGAGTCAGACATATTCGACAGCAACTATACAGAAACCACCTACGATCTCTGGATCACGAGATTTTGTCGGATAAGCGTTGTCCGGTGATAATCGGCGAGCTCAAATCGCCCAGCGAGTCGGGAGGTTGACCATTGTGAAGAAAAGATCCCACGCCTGTGGCGCTGCCTCTTTGTATGCAGAAATGATGAATTCTCGGTCGAGAATTGTCTCCATTTCCGAAAGCGTAACTCTCTTCAGCACTACTTTGATCCTGCGTACGACAGGTCAGCTCCTCGCTATTGCCGCACATCCAACGTCAACGGACCTCTCACACTCTCCAGCCTTTCTCACCTCCCGCTCAAGTACTCCCCTCGCCCTCCTCATCACTACCGCATCGATCACAGGCCTCTGTTTTTTTCCCCGAGCAAGTCCCGACAACATCAGGTCGAGGTGCCCGACTCCCTTCGTCGAGCCGGCACCCCACTCCCCGACTTTTCGTCGATATCCGGCATCTGCGGTGTTGAGGATCGCAGAGAACAATTGAGCCAGCGACATGCCCAGACCGTTCTTGAGGAGGTCGAAGAACGCCGCTACTTTGAGCTCGAGTTGCTCCTCGGGGCTCCGCTGGTACGTTAATTGAGATACTGTGACAGGTTTGCCGTAGATGTCTCTGAATCTAAAGTCCATAGGCGCGAGGTGAACCCGGAGATGGGCAGGTTGGCGGCCCATGGTGTTGTGGTGGTGTGAGCAAGAACGGTCGTTGGAGCGTAAGGATGCAAAGTAAGCACAAGCTGCCTGCTCAATTTCAATTTTGTAATGAAGCTCGAGCCTTGAACGCCCTTTTCGACTTTGTCAGTTCAAGTCGAATCAAAATTCTGAAGCAGGCATTCGACGGAACACATTTATCTGATCAATAAACATGTAACATTGCAAAAGATCTAACCAATATTGAGGGGTGTGGTGCACTTTCAACGTAAGCTCCAGGCGCGGTTGGTTGCCACGAGCCCCCGCGCCCGACACCCCCCGCCCGCACTCGGAAGCAGGGGCTCGCTGTTGAACCTAGGATGTTACCGGCCCGCTTTCCGCCTGGCGGCGGACTCCGCAGCGCTCGGCGATGTTTTTGCTGTTGTTTCCCTTCCATCCTCCGCCATTGCCAGCCAGTGATACCAAGCTCCTGTGTGGGCCGATCGTGCGGCCGATTCACCCAGACATATCAATTCACCGATGCAGGCCCCTCCGCCGAGCATGGCGCAAACGAACGTGCGAGAATGGAACCAGAGGTGGGAGGTGAGCACTGCACCTTGTTATGCGCTGGTTATCAAGTGCAATGTCTGACGTCGCTGTTCTCCTTAGGCGTATAATGACGAACGCTTCAACATCGACAGTTCTTTACTTGTCCCTGTCAGCACAAACGAGCAAGCGGTGCAGCTTCTCGACCTGTGCGTAAAATCAAACGTAGGAGTATTTCTACGACACTGATGCTAGGACCGAAAGTCTTACAGAGCGCGAGCACGCGAACCGAAAGCAACAAAAAGAACAAATCATCATCATCGCTGCAGAAGTGACTCGCACCTACATCTCCGCAATCTTCAACCAGAACCTGACAGGAGGAGAAGCTATCGATTTTATCTGGTCAAATATGACAAAGGAACGCCGAGAGGAAACGATGCTAGCCAGCTTACAACAAGTGGAAACTCATTGCCCCTCGCAACGCTTTCGCGCGCACGTTCCGGAGCTTACAATCGAGGCAATGTGTGGCGGGATGGGAGAAGGATTTCACCAACTTCTGTACCACTATTATCGCATGCCGAAACGGGGGACGGACGGACTGAAGATGGAGACGGATTATTCTCTGCTGAGACATGAAGTTCAGTGGCAGCTGTTGGGTTTGGAGAGGGATCCCGAGTTGATGCCTCGAAGTAGGGGTGAAAGAGCATACCAGGTGGGTGCTGTTGTTTCGCTTCCGCTTGTTGAATATGAAAATTTACAATCTACGTTGGCAGGAGCAAGCACTCATTCAGAAGCACCTTTACCTTGCCTACTTCGTTCACGAAGTGCTTCAGATATTAGTAAGATTTTTTTTTTGGGCAGTTCAAAAGATGGGACTTTCGCGTGGGACACGGCTAGCTGCTCGGTTGTACAGTATCGGAGCCGTGCAGACATCGAGGTTATCACATTTAGACATTCTGGTCTCACACGCTGACTATATCAAATTGCAGCTGGGGAGGAAGTCAAATCTGCGGCTGCCTCGAAAGACCACTACTTTGAGTACTCCACCAGACGTCATGCAACGCCTGCGAGCAAAGCACACATATAGGTCTGAGGATGGCGTCCTTTTGCGGAATCCTGATGCACATGAGGATCCAGAATTCGTGAAGTGGGGAGGACAGGTGGGTCTCAACCTCTTCGTAGCTCTTTCTCTCGTCTCGCCTGACTGGAAATCTTCGTATTACAGTGGTATTGCGAAGCGGATCTGTGTCATAAATCGGGTGCGCAACACTCTATGACTTAGCTAGACTGCCTTTGAAGAAAACACTGCCTTCTATAGAAGACGAGCTTCTACAGAGCGGTGATCCAAGAATGCTGCTTTGTGGGCCTTGCCAAACTCTGGAGCGGGCGACCGCCTACTGCAGCCGGTGAGCGTATATTCCTTATGTCCTTGCCTTTCCAGCTGAATCTCTTCCAACTTTAGGGAGTGTCAGAAGAAGCACTGGAAGGTCAGGGAGGATAAAGACGAAGTTGACCTTCATGATGTTTCACTAATATACGACCCCCCAAAACAGTTTCACAAGGCGACTTGCGGCAAAGCCATCATGGACACGACACCCGTCCCAATCTTTAGCTCAGCGTCGGAGACTCACTGAGATTTGATACTAGGTGGAAAAAAAATACAAAAATCGGAAGCGTTTTGAAGCGTGGAAGGCGAGTGGAAGGCGCCGCTGGTCGACTTCGCAAGCCGGCAGGTACATGCTTCAGGTTTGGCGCTCGCTTTTGGGTTGGCTTAAACCTTTCACCTCGCGGAAGAATGTGAGCTTAAAGAATGGCTGGGATATGAGTGTATCTGTTGTTGGAAGAGGTCCAACAGACCCCACCGAAAGTTGGGAGGCAGTGCAACTGGACCAAATGTGCCGCCAACGTTGAGATAGAAAAATATGTGACACATATGATAGGTGTGCTTGTAAATCTTCAACCGTCTGATGCTCCCCCAAAGACCAGTCACACCTTGATTGAATATCTGGACGCATCTCCAAATCCAAAAAGACTGCGGATCCCGAATCTGAAAGAAGCAATTCCTGCCGCGCTCACCTCTCTCCCTCTAACCACCATCAGCTCAAAGACCGCGACTCCTCGTTACGCACAGCGTCGGCTCTTTCACGAGGGGGTCAAGGTCCGAGTCTTCACCTCCCCAGGCCAGCTCTCGCAGGGCAACGCTTCAACAAAGCGGGCGTGCACCACCATCAACAAGTCCTCCTTTCCCTTCCTTCCGCCCTTCGATTCTCCTCTCAACTTTGGACGACCCCAACGACGAAGCTCGCTTCGGCCTGATTCGTTAGATTGGCACGCATGAACTGGCCCTTTGGGTACTCTGCTAGGTCATAGTGCGAAGTCGATGCCCGGCGATGCCGCAGGCTGTCCCGACGGAAGCCCACTCATCAGGAGCTATGATGACCCCAACGTCGTATACGGGTCTATGCTAACCTATGTAATTTGCGTGCGGAGGGCTGGCTTTTTGTCGAGTGTGAGCGAGGGGAAGAAGGAATGGGGTTGGAGGTTGGGACGTGCATGGGGTGCGCATGAGCTGGACGGACGAGTTGTTTACTTTCGAGTTTATGATACCTCGTTCTGGCTTGTGCTTGAGTGCAATCCGCGGTGGGCGTACATTTGGGTCAACTTCCGGGGATGCCTCATTAGAGATGTTCTGAGAGTTGGCGCTGTTTGCTTAACTCGATTCGGACTACTCTTGGGCTGGTACGCCTTTTCCTTGTGCTTCTCTTGCGAGGATGGGGGATGGCGATGGTTGCTTGAATGTGATGATGCAGTGGATGCGGTCGAACGTCCTTCGCAGGGCATTTGATTCGCAGGCCATACGAGCTCGCGCTTGAATCTGATCTGCACCTCTTTCTCTTTTCATAGCGTAGCAACTGCAATCAACGAGGTTACGTGCCATTTGTATTCTATTCTTTCGCTGCAGAGCACCTTTCGTCGACGTCTCGCAATCCACTGACTACTCCGTTCAAGGAATTCAAGTCAGAGCAACGAGATCCACAACCCTTCACTGCTACTTAACTTCTGGATCCCTTGTGGGTAAGTTCATTTCCATTCATCTCCCCACACTCGCGTTAATCTGGGCACTGAGGAGTTAAGAGATGAGCAGGCGAAGTCGCCCACAGGTGTACCTATGCGCGCCTGCCTGCACCCGCTCGCCGACGACGCTGATGGGTCGTACTCCTTTTTTTTTTCCAGATGATTAAAGCACTCAGATCCAAAGAGGCGGGGGGCAGCACTACGCGCTCGCTCGGTCGACTCGGATCTGGAGCCTTTGCGCTCGCGCCCTCTATGATCTCCCAAAACCACTTTTCGCCTTTCTTTCTCCTTCCTCCTCCTCCTCCTCCTCCCCTTTTCATTTTCTATCTCACGTACTTTGGCTCGAGATGCCAGAATCTCCTCATACCCCCCACCAAGCGACTCCGTACCCTTCGCCGACCAAACCTTCGCCTTCTTCAAAGACTCGCCGCGACTCGACTTCATCGAACACGTCGACATCAACGACTGAACCAAGTACACCCCACGTTTCCCTTCTAGCTTCGGTTTCAACTCCAGGAGCGCCAGTCAAGGCCAAGAAATCGCGCAGGAAAAAGCAGAGCGCGAGTGCGAGTGCGGGACAGGCTTCTGAAAGCGCGTCGACCTCGGATGGAAATCTCGATTCGCAAGCCAGCACACCCGATGCTTCATCGAGTAGTAAGAAGAGTCATGGTAAGTCTCGCTATTCCCTCTCTCTCGATCGCTCGCCACCAGTCTAAAGCTCTCTTGACGTCGCTGACCCCTCTCCTCCCTCCTCCGTACGTACGCCACTCACAGCCTTCTCGCCCAAGCGTTCTTCGTCCCTCTCACTCGCGTTCACGCCAATCAGGACGACTTTGATCGAGGAAGATGAAGAAAAGTTCGAGGACGCGCAAGAGCCAGAAATCGGGACGACCACCGCTCCAGACGCGTCGCCTTCTCCGCCACCCAAGAAGGCCGTCTCGAGACTCACAAATTCGGTCGAGCGTATGAAGAGCTTCGAGGCAAAGATGAGGGTCTGTCTCATTATATCGAAATTCGAGATTGTTACGCTGACTTTGCACCTTCCCCCCAACCGCGCAGACGCCACTTCCTTCGCCCGAGGTCTCGCCATCGAAGCCTCACGTCTACCCGCGCTCTTTGTCCTCAACGGCGTACCTATCTCCTCAATCACGTCGCAAATCACTCTCGCATGGCCCTCATCCAAATTTCGCGCATCTTCACCCTTCGCCACCTTCTCAACGCGTCGGTCCTTCCGCCGCTCGTGCTCCGTCTTCGACTGCCGTTGTTTCGAGCTATCCTGGCCCCGGTCTCGCGAGGCGGAGTTCTCTCGCTAGGTACGCATTTGTTTCGTCTGTTACTGGCTCGATTTGAATGACTCGAAATTGACTTTGGCCTCGCCTTCTCAGCGCTCCTCGAAACCCTCTCGCGCACTACGACGCCTCTGGAAACCCCGAAACCGAGGACGCCTACTACTTCTCCACTCCTCCAGCCGTTTTAAACTCACACGCGCGTACCTCCCCCTCGCACTCTCACTCTCATCACCACCAACACGCTTCTACTCCCTCTCCTTCTCGCCACCCCTCCGTTTCCCAACTTCGTCGTCAAAGTACTCAGCATCAGCACCCACACCCAGTCCTTTCTCTCGCTCTTGGACTTCATCTTCACCAAGATGAGTCGCACATTATCGAGTTTACGGATAGCGAAGCTGGTTCTTCAGTCGCCGGTGGTGGTCGAGGTTCCGACGGAGAGGAAGACGACGGCGAGGAAGAAGATGAGTACTCCAGTAGGCCACCATCAAGGATCGACGATTTGATGGATTTCATGGCGAGTGGTGATTCGGCAGCGGGCAAGATGCAGCTTCATGGCCATGGCCACGGCCACGGAGTGAGGAGGAGAAGTCTTGCGTTGGAGATGGCGCCGGATGTACCGAGTACGGTTGAGGAGGAAGATGAAGCAGAGAGCGAGACGAACGCCGTTGCCGCTGCGAAAGTGGGAGCGGGAGTCGGGAGGGAGGATGTGAATGTTTGTACAAGCTGCGGAGCTCAGCCTCAAGCTTCGTTTGTTGCTTTGGTTAGTACTTTCAGCTGCATATTGCTTCTCGATGGGTCGAAAACGCTTACTGACGCCGCCCCCGCTTTGGTCGGTCGCGCAGACGCCTTGCGAGTAAGTAAAAATTTCCCTCCATGCCTTCGCAAGCCGACTTGGTGGCGAATCGGATGCGCGCCTGACTGGCGATGTTTTATTTCGCAGTCATCTCGTCTGTCACACTTGTATGAACGCTCTCATCAACTCGGCCGCTCACAAACCCCCTCGACCTATGGTGTGGGTCCTTTCTCGCCATGCTCGCCTGCTAGCGACGCCGTTGCTGACTTCGTTTCTCAACCTTTTCTTCCCTATTATTCGTTTCCGTCCATGATTGAATTCGAACTGCTACGATAGCTGCTTCGCCTGCGCCAAGCCCATCGAGTCGTTCGGACCTGCTTATGAGAGCACCTCTGGCGGCGGGATCCTCGACGCTCTCCGCGACTCCCTCAACACTCGCACCTCGTCTCGCCTCCCTCCCGCCCCACAACTTCCTCAAACGATTCCTTCGCCACCTAGAGTCAAGCTTCCACCAGCGTCAACTCCGCCTGCGAGTCTTCATCCCGTGCCGACTCAAATGCGCTCTACGATCACCGCTCCCAACTTCGTCCCTGGAGCTTCGCAGTACAGCCATATGCAGTATCACAGCGCTCCGCCTCACCATCCTCCTCCACCGGGGTTCTACCACTACCCGCTTCCTCAAGGCAGCTTCTATGGACCGCCTCCGCCCGGTCACCATCACCAGCAGTGGTCGTCGGCGCCCAACTACCCAGGCCATCCCATTCATCTTCCTCCTTCAGGCGGACATCCCCTCCAACACCACATCTTTGGACCCGGCCCCAACCCACTTCCAAGTCAGTACGACCTCTACTCGCCGCCTCGCATGCACCCTCTCCATGCGACGTACACTCTTCCTTCGACTCAACCCCTCATCTACAACGCGCCACTCCCACCTCCACCCGGCCCTCCCACCACTCTCCCGAGCACCAACTTCGCCCCTCAGCAACCTCAACAATCCCTCATCCCCACTACTCCACCTCGTCACAAATCTACCGCTTCCTCCCCCGAACACTCTCACCACCGAACGCCAACTTCAGCTTCCGTCAACAAGACTCCTGTGCGCCGCGTTCGTTCTTCTCCTCGAAACAAGAACAAAACTCCTGGAACTGGAGGATCTTTCGCTTCGGGTGGAACCATGGGAACGCCAGATTTGTTGGATGACTCGTTTAGTCCTGATATGGTGAGGAGGAGGCCGGGGAGAGAGGGGAGTGAAGGCCCGATGGTTGGGACCCCGGGAGAGAATGAGCAGCAGATTATGAGGACTCCGCCTAAGATTGTGGGAGTTGATGCGGAGGGAGCATTGAGTCCACATTGGAATAATTCGCTGGGGTGAGCTTCCGCTTTTAGTTTTCAGGGGGAGGGATCGCTAAGTAAACTGATTATTCCATGGCAGACGCACAAAGTACAGCACATTCAAGAGTCCTATGGAAGTTCAGCAGCTTCATGATCTGAAAGATCCCGTCGATTGGCCGATTGTCAGGTTCGTCTACCAAGTTCCTGCATCGCGAGTTGGCTTTCGACTAACAACTTGCGTTCAGGCTTGACAACGTAATCTCTTCCTTTCGAATCTGACTCCAAAACGCTGCTCTGGCTAACTTATGCCCTGAATGTCAGATCCCTTGGGACGTCACCGTCGCTCAGATCGAAGACTGGTGGGTTCAAGTCCCATTATGCGTGTATATTAACAAACCCATTTAACCAGGCTCCCCAAGGACTCATTGGCTCCTATTGACCAGTGTATCCTTGCCGTCCACATTCTTTGCAATCGGTGAGCTTCGGCAACTTACTTCGGCTTCTACTATCAGCTAACTCTCATTCCGCCGTCAGCGCCGACGGTCGCACACTCAACCAGGCAAGTTATCGTATCAGTCACCAACACAGCGTTCGTTGAGATTCTTCAATCGTTCCTAGTGCTACGTCGAAGCCGCTTCCGTCACCGCCGCTAGAACGATCGTTCGCACTCGTGACGGAAAGAAGCTTTTGAACCGTCCTGTGCACATCACCATCAGCACGAGCTCCGAGTTCATGAACACTGTTCGTTTCTTCGTGACTTGACGATATCGGCGTCCGCCAAGCTAATTATTGATTCTGTGATCCAGCTTTTCCCTAGCTGGGAGTCTGGTTTCAATGGTACGTTGTCTCCCGAGGTCGAGAACAATTCGACGCTGATAAGATCTTTCGCAGGTCTCGACCCTATCCCTGGCAGCACTCCTGGCCCACTTCTCCTTCAGACTGAAGTCACAGGTAAATAAATCTTTCTCCTCGTCCATAACGATCCAGGCTAACTTGTGTCTTGAATCTGTAGGACTCGTCTCGCTTTGCAAGCTCGAGAGCCCCCACGCTTGCAAGGTCAAAGAGCGCCCGTACTTCAACATCGTGACTATCCTTCAAAAGTTCCCTTGGTACGTCTTTGGCGGGTCTCACGCCTTTTCTGTTGTGCTAATGTGATTCCTTCGCATCCAGGCATGTCGTCGAGAGCTACAACTCAAAGGCCGTCGTTCGCCTGTACAACGGTTCGTCAAGCTTTGTGAACGTCTTCATACCAAACTAACTCATCTCTTTTTAGGCGCTTGTGGTTCGTCTTAATCAGGACCCACATAGCCTTCGCTTCTTGCTGATTTGATTCCTTGTGGTAGCCGCTGCTGAGATTCTCGGCACCGTCTGCGATTTCGTCCCTGGATGGCAGGATATTCTCATGACTGTGGTAAGCTCTCTTCTCCGAATAATGTTGAAGCATCCGGGCCGACCTCTCCTGATCTTGCAGGTCGATGCTGTCGTCGCTTGTCCAGGTCAGTTCCCCTCTTCTCATTTCTCCAAGAATGATCTTCAGCTAATGCGAGAGAACCCCCAGCTTTCCGTTCTAGTCAGAAGGTGTCGTTTCTCCGCGCCACTGGGATGAAACACGACAAGGTGAGAATTTTTTCCCACTGCCGAAACGTCACGGAAAGCTGATGTCTATCCATCGCCTTCTGCAGTACCCTGTGAGCTTGCCCAATAGATTTCGCGACGAACTTAGTTTTGACGCTGACTACAATCCTACTTTCAGGCGGGTGGCAACGGTCACCACTCGAAAGAAAGCTCTGGCGCCAGTGGCTTCTCTTTCTCGCCCACCATCGCAAGGGCTGGCGACAGTTTCGTGACTGTCGGTTCCTTCGCTCCCGACGACGACGATGACCTTTCTCCTCGACCTTCTCTTATGCTCGACGCCGCCCCGCACATCATTCTCCGCCAGCCGTCGATACTCAACCTTCGCTCGCCCCCTGAAGCCAGGCCGCCAAAGCTCGGTAGGACGGTTTCGACGCCCAACCTCAACTTTACCGCCGAAGCGCCGAGGAACGATGGTTCTCCTGTCCAGAAAAGGAGGAATCGTCGACTCTCGAGTATTGCGAGGGCTACGGGCGTCCCAGTAACTTTGGTCGCCCAGATTGCATCGCAATTGGATATTCCCGTTCGTTCCCTCGCTTAGAGTGAGTCTTGAAGCTTTCATCGCATGTTCTCTTCCTTACCTCTTCCTCATCGCTCCATTGAACTACAAATAGCTTTGCACACCTTGTTCGCCACGCATCTCCATCAGCTTCACCTCCACTCTCGATCCTCACCTCGCCTCCGTCGCTTGTCTCATCCCACCTCTGCATCACGCAAAGAATAGATACACCTAACCGAGTGACTCTCCGTACCGATTCCCCTCGCAATGAGAATTCGTACCGCCTTTTCCCAGTCCGGGTTCTGATCGGCCTTTCTCGGTCCCCATTCTGAAAAGAGTCGCTCCACCTCGGCGAAGAGCACAGCGAATGGGAAGTCGCTTCGCTCTCGCTTGCTCTCGCCCGCTAAACTGCAAGAGGCGGATTTGTCTCAGGCTCAGCACAGCTTTGAGTGAGGAGGATTGCTTATCTGCGAGCTTTGGCCTCGAGAAGTAGGTTGCAGGTTCGCGAACCACGACCGTTACACTGCGGACCAAACTTAGAGTCGCCTCAATGAGACGTCACGCCCTCTTGCATTTCGTCTGCTTCCGCGCACTTTCATCTACTCTTCATACTTCTCCATAACAAAATGGCCATCCCTTCCGAAATTCTCAATCACCTGAAGAGCTCATCTCCTCCTCGCGTGAGTCTCGCTATCACACTGCCTCACGCCACTGTTACCCCCCCGCCGACGTGCATGATGACCACCGAGGATCAGCTGATGGTTGGCGCTGACCTTTGCCCCGACAACAGGTCATCATGATGCGCAAGAAGAAGGAGTCGGTGCTCAGCAACTCTGCTTCGCCGCCTCGAAATACCAGTCCAAAGTGAGTTGTCGACGCCTGCACGGCGCGGGGCCCGGAGCTGATATCGGTTTTACGCGCTTAAAAGAACTACATTCGGGTTCATGGCGCCATGGGAGAGGATTATGAACAAGAGCTGCGGCCTGCTGGATCCATTACACCTAGTCCATCTCCAGAAGAGGCCTTGCGACGTCACGCTACCGAGGACGCCCTGCGACCTCTTGTCGGTTATTCTGATGGAAGTCACGGGTGGGGACCTTTCTCTTCATTCAGATCCTTATTTCAAATCTGAATTTCTGATATTGCTTATAGACCTCACACTCAAGCAATGGTCATTTGCGCTCCTCTCCGACCATCCCTTCGAACCGCCTCGCTCTCTCCCGCCGTACTTCCTTCATCGCCTAGAACAACCTCTCACCAAGCACTTCCTCATTTCCAAGCTTTGCGATGCCGAAGTGGAAAAATGGTGTCTCCACTACCTTGTTTGGAGAATCGGAAGTGCAATCGGCTTGGACCTCAATCTCTTCGCGATAACGGTCGACGGCGAGTTGGTGCAAGTGGCCGAGGGCAGGATTGAGGCTCGAGAATGCTGGTATGTGAGGACTTTCGAAGAACTGGGACTCGAGGCGAAGAAGAAGCTGGGAGAGAGGTGGTGCTGGAAGGAGAGGCTTTGAGTCGTCGCGGCTGGCGCTGGATGTTCTGAATTCTGCTTCGTGCGCGGTTTCGAGTTCTTCGCTATTGGTGCATGTTATTGTCTAGTCTGTCTTAGTCTCTCTCGAAGATTTGTCTTCTGTCTTTCTTTTTCGTATTCGTGTATTTTTTAGACACTCGCTTGTTGTTGTCGGCTCAGCCCACAGATGTGAATGTAACTCGATAATCCCAGACTCTCTATACAGCAAGGCGGACTTTGTTCTTGTAGAAACATCATCCGGAGACATCTTTTATCCGGTTGTCATGGAGGGCTCCTCCCGATGCCGGCAGCTCGGGTTTGCTGTCAAAGCGTAGTGTACCGTCTGTGTGCGGGTCGCACTGAACTTTCCACACGTGCTTGGCATTTACTATGCTTGTCACTCTCACCTGCCACTCCAACACAAGCCTACTTCGAACTTCCAGAATGAGAACAGCCTCCAGCACGACAGTGTGCTACACAATTCCAGTGAAAGTCTGCGAACCCGGCGGTGACCTCCCCGCGGAAGTGCGTTTTCGCTACCTTCTAGAGCCCACGAGAAGAAAGGTGGCGTTCGCCACACGTTTAATGATACACCTCAAATCAGATTTTGGAACCTCACGCCTCTGACCAGCCCTTATCGGAACTCAAGTGCGAGTAAGTCATCCTCGACGAGGGTGTGGTGCGATGTAGTGTGGGCGCGAGTTGACGAGGGTCGCCAGGGATAAAACAAAGCCAAAGATTTGGTGGGATAAGGATCACAATGAGAGCTGCAGTATTCACGACGCTCTCCGTCACATGTGTTTGGGGCCAAAAGCCT
Source organism: Phenoliferia sp. Uapishka_3 (assembly GCA_035521515.1). Taxonomy (NCBI): domain Eukaryota; kingdom Fungi; phylum Basidiomycota; class Microbotryomycetes; order Kriegeriales; family Kriegeriaceae; genus Phenoliferia; species Phenoliferia sp. Uapishka_3. The sequence goes on along the minus strand of JASZXU010000294.1, from coordinate 7,750 downwards.
GCGAGATTGAGCTACCTCGGACGCCATTTGATCTTTTTGAAATCAAGACCGGTGAGTCGAAGGCCCAGATAAGGAACGAGGCCACTGACTGTATGTTTGTCAAAAGACCTCCGCTGGGCACGATGCTGCCAGACCATTCTTGACGAGCACCCCTTCGAGCCACTTCGCGAGGCGCCAAAATCGATCCTTCACCGAGCCGAAGGATGGCTCACGCGACACTTTAACATTTCTCACATTGACGAGGCCTCTGTACGAAGATATTGTCGTTATTACATAATTTACGCGATCGGAAAGGAAATAGGGCTCGACTTGCGGAAGTATGGCGAGGGAGCCGGCGGCGCCCCGGTCGGTATTCCTAATTCGAGGAGTGAGGAAGCCGTTGCAACGTACAAAGATTTAGGGTTGGAGGCGAGGAGAATGTTGGGTAAAAGATGGTGCTGGAGGGACTCTGAATGAGGAGTATGTTGCACAAAGACGAGGTGTCTGGGCTGTAAATTACTAGTGTTGTGTCGAAGCCGGACAGATCGAGTTCGAGGGAGGGCGGAATCAAGTGGCAGGGAAGACTGTCTGTAAAAATTGTGATTTCCCGAGGAGCTGCTTTCGAGTAGCACAGTAGGTGAATTACGTAAAAAACCGGTGTCACAACAAGCAATACACCCACCACATTCCTACTAAAACTGATTCCACTTTCCGTAGACCTACGGCCAATCGTCCGCTCTTGGTTGCGCCACAAAAGAGTAGTTGCTCGTTGGGTCGTACTCTGCGTCTGACGGTGCTCTTGAAGCAACTCTTGAGGGTTGTAGCGACCTCGCTCCAGGTTGTGGCGTTTCCAGAAATGATTTTGTAGCCTTGATGGCCTGTTCGCTGATAATCACGCCATGATTTGGCTCGCACCGAAGTCCTTGCCCTCCACCCATTGGCGTTCCGTCGCCTGGTCCTCCAGCGGCCTGAACAAGGAGTGTTGCTATTTCGTTCGGGGCGAAGCTACAAGGTTGTAGAATATTCCAAGCGACCATAGGGCTTAAAAATCCCGCGCGAATGGGGTCGTTTTGAGGACTATCTTCGAAGTCTTCTGTGGCGCTGATGTCTCGTGGCGGAAGAGTGGGATTGTCGAGACTCATTCGGGCAGAACGCCCTTTCCCGGTGACGTGAAGACCTTGCATAAGGCCGCAGCAGAAAAGTTGGTAGGGAGTTGGGGTGGAGGCGTCCGGTGGCGGAACAGAACAGCAAATTGTAAGGAAGTTTTGCTGATCCTCCGTTAGAATGATGGATGAAGGAGGTGTGCCGGAGCGAGATGGAGGATTTGTTCCGAGCGATGATCTCTGATATGGAGGCTGAGGTGTAGGATTCCAAGGAAGGTTGGATGGAGCGAGCCCGGTTGGAGAGGGGAAGTTTGGGTCGTATCCGGTGGTGGCAGAGGAGGGAGAAGGGGATGGCGCGAGTAATGAGAGGTTGTGAGGAGAGGATGGAGAATACGCCTGAACGACGGAAGCTTGAGGTACGGTGCTCCATCGCTTTTGAGGGGGCGCCGAATCGATTGCGAACTGGTTCGCGTATCCCTCCCGCTGTTGGGGTGCGACCTGCGCTGGCGTCACGATGTCGGCCCCATTCACATTGTCGTCTCCCGGTGGAGACCATGGCTCCGCTTCTTTCATGCCTAAACGGGACCGCAACAACGCGTTCTCATCTTCAAGGTGCTTCACTCGCGCCTCGAGTGTACTTATTTTCTCGGCCCTTCGAGCACGAAATGCTCGCTGGACGTCGCGAGATCGCTGCAAGGAAGTCACCGTCAGCATTTGCTCCCCATGAAGCTAACTTCCCCAAGGTTGCGCCCGCATCCATTCAGTGCCGTGGTTACGCCGCATTCCCTATCAACACGGGACCCTTCGCGCCTTTGAGAACACAGCGCTGGCTCGGCTTGGGCGCCACCTTCGACAATCGACGATCGCTTTCAAACGCCGCAGACCTCCCAATTAAACATTGCCGTCCCGCGATCGCGGAGGGCAGGATGCGCCCGAATGAGGTCCCTGCTCTTCCCCTCTGGACGCTCCACACAATCCTCCCGGGTCCGTTCTCATCTGAACAAGCTTGAAATAAGCTTACTGATGGCGGTAGTGTGTTGTCCTGCTTCCTGCCACGCTTCCCCGTCTTGGGCTGTATCGGCTTGGTTGGCGCGAGACCATCAGAATCAATGAGAATGCCTCCGCCGTCCTCAGCTTGTATCTCCATCAAGGAATCTCTCCTATCTGTCCTGAGCTCGCGTTTCCAGAAGCCTTAGTCGTTTGCGTGCTCTTCGAGGTATAGGAAGGCAGCGGAAATTTGTAAAGCCAATATTTTAGATTGTTTTCGCGCCCATTGTCTCACTCGGCCGCGCAGTTGTTTTCTTCCGAGCATGAGCGTCTCCTCTTCAAAGTGGCCCGAGTCTCTATTGCAATAGGTGAGTAGGCCCGACATGCTGGAAAAGATTACACAACTTTAAGGAAGGCAAAAGGGAAGCGATGTCCATTTCGAAGGACCACTCCCTCCGAGTCGTGCCCTTCACTTCAGCGCTCAGCGCCTCTTCTTTCACCTTGCGAATGATCAGTTCTGAATGTCTCCTTCACGATTTTGGATTGAGATATCAGCGCTCAGCGTTCATGAGTGGGAGTTCATCCTCCCCAGCAAAAAAACGCCGTTGTGTCTCAGAACATCGACCAGGCGGTCCATTTTATTGGTGTCGTAACGCGTCATTTCCAGGCTCACTTGGAACCTGCCCTTCTTTCTTCTCTACTGTACCGTCTTCTCCACAGGCTCACCCCCTGCGATGTGTAAGCTTTCCAAAACTGTGTCAGGCTAGCAAATTGACCCACTTGACTGGACCCAACAGCGAACGTCAAGCTGCACCTCCACATTCCTACCGGTTCCCAGTGTCGTTCAGGTGAGACTCTACGCGGAACAGTCTACTTCCCACCTGCCGTCAGCAGCTCGAACCAATCCACAAAAGTCAACTTGGTCGGGTTTCTGGAAAGTATCGCTCGCGTCGCACACAAGAGCAAACGGGAGATTCTTAAAGAGAAACTCCACGCACACGGTCGGAAAGAGGGAAGTACTGAGGTGGAAAAAGCACGGGAATCCGAAGAGGAAGAACAGCAACATCAACACGGTGCGTGATTCTTCGCTGCAGCGCCAGGGCTTCACCGCGCCGCGAGCTGACCCGCTGGAGAGCAGACAATAAGCACAAGATCACGAGTACTTTGAGGACCGAATTCGGCAGAGCGGATGTGGATTTGGATGGCGGCTCTGAGAGCGTGGAGTTTGAAATTGTCTTGCCGAAAGAGTCGGTGGCGTTCGAAGGACACCCTGCGATTGCACCGCCTCCGACCTGCAAGTTTGCTGTTATTTGGGGAGTCGAAGCCTACGTCGAGGGGCAAGTGGTAGATATGCACCGTTTTCCTTTCTTACCGCTTCCCGTGGATAATCTGGTAAGCTTCAAAACCCTCCTTCCCACCTTGAGCCTACTCTCCGCGCTACCGATAAATCACTGACGCCTTTTCGCATAGCGGGACGCCAACCGAAGGTCTACCAACGTTGGTAAAGGGACCATTGTTCCCGAGCAAGCTGGTGAGGCTTTTACAGTCTCTCGCACACTCAAGCTTTCGAGCAATCTACAGACTCCCTGGGGCGAGTTGACGTCGACTGTGAGCGCTCCTTTGGTTCTGTCAGGCATCAGCTAGGCCCTGACTAGGACGGATTACAGATCTCGCTCAAGAGACCACTGGAAGTAACTCGGGACAGAGGAATAGTCCACTTCAACCTCACTTTGTCGCACGAAGCTCCTACTGGCTTCGGCCGTTCGAAGGACGTCAAAATCTATTCTTGCATCGTCGATCTGATTCAGCGAACCATCACGAAACCAATTGCGGGATCAGATAATTCAGCCAGCGAGAAGGAGATGAAAGCAGCTGGCGACGATGGAGAGGACGAGGACGACAAGGAAGAGTTGAAAGACAACGAAGTCAGCGTGCGATGTGAGTGCAGTGAAGTACCTTGCGGGCGTTTGGAAGAAACTCACGAAAAATTCCGACAGCACAAACATTCCCATTGACGGTCGATATTGATCCAAAAGGGCCTGAGAGAGATTTCCCCCTTATGTTCGATTTGCAAGCGCCGGCTGGTAATCACACACCCACTTTGCACTTGACGCCCACCTTCGAGACGCCCAACGTCCGTCGCGAGGTACGCTGATTTCTGTTCCTTCGGTTCAAGCGAAATTGCATCGCTCACTCTCTGGTTCTAGTATTTCCTGAGATTTGTGATCAATCCAGCGCATAACCATCGGCGGGAGGTCGCGAGGGTGCCCATCGACGTCTTACCAGAGGCGAGCGGGTGTGTTGTCGACCACGCGATGCAGGATGGGGTCCCAATCATTCCTTGAAAGGATAGGAGATTAGTCTTTCTTTGACGGCTTATGGTACACAATCCTCTTATCAAGTATCTGTCAAACTGTCAATAAAGTGCGAAGTAAGGGGTAGTACACTTTTTTCGAGGGCTCTGCCCTAACTCAAGGGTGGCCCAGCCAGATCTATACAAATATCTAGGGTCTGTCGGAGTATACTTGGATTGTGTGCGTACTACAGAGCTTTGCTTCGATGACACAAGTTTGTCGTGGGTTTCGACACCCCAGCGAACTTTAGCGCGCATGGTGCGGAAAGGTATGTGTCCGACTCCACCTCACCACACTATCTGAGCTTTGAAAGTAATCTTTCAAATATAAAGATGGGAAAACATCATTACGAATCTGGGAGGTTATACTCTGCGAGAAAAGGTACAGCTACAGAGCTACAACGTTAAATAATCTCTACCAGAACTTGCCGTTTCCACCCTGAGGAGGAGGGGGTCCACCATAACCTCCCTGCTGGTGTTGCTCTGCTTGCTTCCTCGCCTTCAACGCATCCTCGGCCTGTAACAACCGCAGTCCTTGAGCTTCGGCCCCACTGCGCACATCCACAAACGACGAGATCCCGACTTACCTTGCTTCCAGCCCAAGCTCCAGCGATAGTACCAATAAATCCGTGTCCAATCTTATGTCCTCCGTACATTCCGGCAGCTCCTCCTGCCATAGCTCCCATGATCTACGGAATCGTCAAAGGCGAGGAGGGGTTAGCTGCCCCGCACACCGAGCGTCGAGAAGAGAGGGAAAGACGTACGCCACGGTCACCGTCTCCAGCAATCGGCTGTCCATCGGCTGGACCTCCTTGCTGAGGGTAAGGCGACGAAGACTGGTTGGGGTTGAATCCGGAAGGGTCGTACCTGCAAGACAGAGACACGCTTCGTAAGAACGCAGCTCCTGACCTATTGGGACGATCTCCCGCGCCCGGCACAAAACAAGCGACTTACGCCTTCTCTTGCCCGTACGCGGGCTGCTGACCTCCATATGGCGAGTTGTTGCCATGCTGGCCATACTGCTCTCCGCCGTATCCTCCTTGCGGCTGCGAGCCTTGGCCGTACCCTTGGCCGTACTGAGGCTCTTGACCGAACTGGGGAGGGGGGCCGCCGTAGCCTGGCTGGCCACCATATTGCCCGGGTGGCGGTCCTCCTGGTCCACCGAAGCCACCGGGGCCGCCGGGAGGGGGAGGTCCTTGTTGGTATCCACCGCCGAATCCTCCTGGCTCTGGGAATCCACCTCCTTGCTGGTTGTTGTTATTGTAGCCTCCGTAGGACATGTTGAAGTTGTATCTGGAACGAAGGTTGTTGTACGTTGTAGAAGGGAAGGAGAGAAAGTTACGTATAACCGAGATGAGCAATTGCACAGCCTCACGCCCGGCTCGCATCCGGCGAACCCCTCGTCACCAGACGAAGCGACCAAATATGCGACCAACATTGACCAACACTCAGTACTTTCCACCGCACTATGGCGCGTAAGCATATTCCCATTACCGGTATTCATGGGCTGCACAGCTTTTTCAGACGAACAAGTCATTTCGGTAGTTTTTTCGAGATTGAGACGCTCGAGGACGCCACCGCGCTCATGAGACGCTTAGTACGGGTCTTTCTGCGGTCTCTCTGAGTCCACTAATCTCAGTCCCGTGATTGATTGACCGAATGTCTTTTGGTTTGAGGGAAAAAACTGATATGGGCTTTCCATGGCGCATCGCCAACTCTGTCCATGTAGTCGCTTTGCAGCCTCTCTGAGCGTAGGTGGAAGAGAATGAGCCATCTCCCCATTCACCGAATCTACCTCGCAAGGTTTTTTTCATCATCAACCCATCTGTCAGCGAGCCAAGTCGGAGCTACATGAAAAAATCTGATGACCACACGAGGTTCCAAGGCGAGTTTCTTCATTCAAATAAGTAGGGTGATCAAAATTCTTGCTTAAAGGGATTGGTTTATCTAAAAGGGATCTTTGACAGCGTGTTAACCGAGATGTGACTAATTTGATCGTAGCTTCGCAAGCATTCGACGGTGACAAAGGTGTGCTCGTTGATGTCGCTGCCAAGGGGTGATAGGATGCTGGTCTTCCTCGGTTACATTGACTAGTATTCTACTGAGCCATACAGAGATCGGATTTGAGCCCCCCTTACGCCTACGGATTTGTAGTCAGCGCGGCCTGTCTCGTGTTTGGATTCCTCGCACTCCTCAGCAACGGCATTGGAATCAAGCATGGATTTGAATCCTTTCTTGACGCAACACGGAGCTAGACTTTGGACGAGCCGGCGATTATACCAGGGCACACAAAGTTTCGCGATGGGGTCCCGAGGGAAGGTTGCGGAGGGCGGCATGGGTTCGCCAGGGAGGTGGATTTATAGTGAACTTATGGAATGCAGCAAGCTTTGCACCTTTGAATTTGTTCCCGCCATTCAATACCGGTTCCAGAATTTTCTGACTCCATTTCATAGGGTCACTTCCGTGCAAAGGAGAATTTTCTTCACAAACGTCCTTGCCCAAGCCTCAGGCAAAGCGAGCTGACTGAAGGATATCTCCTTCGTCAGGTATTTCGGCCGTAATGGTTTGTCTGGCAAGGCGAGTCAATTTGCAAGCTTGGATTCGCCGGGCCTGAGGGACGAGTCACTTGCGGCAATTCCTTGCAGGGAATAAGACAATCTCCATTAAGTCCGTCCCCGCCGTCTTGGTATTTGTAGTCATCAAAATCACCTCAGCTTCTCCTCCTCCAACCTCACTCATCAAATCCCTCCCGACCAAAACAGATCAAACAACCCCGGTACCACCATGCCTTTCTTCAAGAACTCCAACGCCTCCAACGCCACCGTCAAGTCGAGCTCATCGACCACTCCTCTGAAACCGCCTGCCGAGTCCATCTTCGACTCGTTTTCCTCCAAGTCGCCTCTCTTCAGCCCCAACTATCAAGTTGTAAGTCGAGCTGCCGTGACGCAGGACAATTCGAAGCTGACATCCCGTCTCGCTCGTCACCAGCCCGTCCACTCCCTCGCAAACTCGATTGCGATTTTGCGCCAACACAACAAGTCATCTGGGATAAACATATCCAAGGACTCAGACGGTAACAGCAGCCCAAAGTCAGTTTTGGCCTTTAATGTCGCCACTGAAGAGCTTGAGCGCGTTCGCCAGTGAGCGCTTGAGCACCGAAAAAAAGCCCAAACATCGGTTTGTCTTACCCACTTTTGTGGATCCTTGTCGAAATAGCTGATTTTTTCGCTCATCAGGACATATGTAGAGACGAACTCCGCCAGTGGCTCGCCCACCCAGTTGGAAGGCGTCTTCGCAATTGTAGCGATTCTACGGCCCCGTCCCGCCC